>PQWD01011913.1:0-25117 GCA_019425675.1 Leucinodes orbonalis
CATAATTTAGTAGAATGATGCCACTACCTACAGATTCGTCTAGTTAAAAGATTTGGAATGTCGAAGTTTCTTGTTCCGAACTTTTTAAGTCATAAAGATTTTGATATGCATACCTACAATATTTAAAAACTTTTTACAAAACACTTCATATTTTCTGGTTATGTTTTTCTGATGGCATAGTTCATGATGGGTATGTGCTGTAGTTCTTCTTCTTCTTATCGAGTCGATATGGATTCACAAGTTAAGGATACCTGACCAATATGGGCCATTTTAATCGCCCTTTCATTTGCCATCCAGAGGTCCCGGAAACCGCACGAAGATGGACAGCTCGGGCAAGACAGTAGGTGTTTCATTGACTGCTTCTGAAACATCCCCACCTTACCCGATTCTCACGGTACCAGCCAACGACCACCGCAGTCAGTGCTGTTGTGTTATTATTCATTTTCTATAGTACAATTATTCATCTTAACAGAATAATGTGCAATACTATGTTTAAAAATCATAAATCTGTTAAAAAAAAGAAATAAAGTGCAAATTTACTCTTTACCGTTATTTTTATAAAAACTACCAAACGTTATGAGTTATGCGCCTACCAACACTTTTTATTATACTAAGAATATTATATTTGTCCGGGCATTGTAGAGTTATCGACTTACTAAAACTGTTTGGAATTCATTTTCGAATTTTTCGTCGTGAAAACCATCTATGGACTTCAATAAACATATAAAAAAAATGCTAAAATTGGCACAGGTTTTGTTATGTGCTTACAAACAAATTTAGCTATGATTATTTATATTACAGAAGCTTATTTAGAGGTATAAGTAATTAAAAATCTAAAAGTAGAGTGAATCTAAAAGTGGCATTTTATAGGAGCAGTAAGTATTTAGTCCTTAAAGTTGTAGACGGGTCTCATCTAAAAGTTTTAACTAGTAACCGTGCATCTAAATCCTTTGGCGCTGGGTTAAATTGGATTTTAGAATGCTATCAAATCCTACCCTTACTAGGTGTCTATAGAAAGTACACTATACAATTAAATTGTGCATACATAGTGTAGTGAAATAAATTTGCATAAGTCATTATTTGTTTAAGAAAGTTATTTAATCCCATATCTTTTTATTTTTTTCATAACTTATGATAACACTATCATACATACGATTCCAGGTAGGTACTACCGCAATGTCAGATATCATCCCATGAAATAGGAGTGTTTTGCACTTTTGTTTAAGATATGTGTTTGCATTGGGCATTGTAGATATTAAAATTACCGGGTGTAAAAGACCTACATCTGTTGTCTCAGGTGAAGGGCGCATTGCGGCATTCATAATCATCATCATGATGGCGCATTGCTGCATTGATGGAGGATAATAACTGTCTATCAGTTGTTGGTCTCCTTCTATGCCGCTCTGTCATGGTTAGGCGTATGACTTACCATCAGGTGAGCGTCCTGAACGTTCTGTAAACTTATGAATAAAAAAAAATGTTTTATTGGTCTTGACGTTGACTTTGAATCGCGGCGGTTACTGTAACTTTAATATGGTAGTCGTTAAAACCCACTAATACTAATTGTAAGCCACGAGGTGGGTTACAGCCCAATCTTCTACAGCTATGATGTGCAGGAAAGCATTGCCCCACACTTTATCAACTGATGATTATGGCAACAACATAAACCTCATGAATAGAAGGACTTTTATAGCGGAAGAATATGGGCGATTAATTTACCCACGCCTGTGACCTTTTGTGGCTATTTCTGAATGTTATATTTCCGAATCTATCTGCAATATAAACTCAAAACTTAGACTACCTATTTGATATAATTGTAAAGACGTCGGCTACTACATTAAGGGTATCGGGTTCGATCCTCGGGCGATACAAACATTTGTGTACATTTTGTGTACTGTACTGTTACAATATGACCTAGACATATTAGCAGACTCTGAGCATTCTTTTAGGAGGAATGCTACGCGCGCTTCGTGTAAGTCATTAAATTCAACTTATATATTTAGATGATTTTTTTTTCTTTAGATGTTAGAATACCTACTGTTAAAATTTTTTCAATACCTAATAGGCCCACTAAATTATAAATTATAATTACATTCCTCGATAACAATGAATTGAGTACCACTTGTTCATAATCTGAGGATAACGGCATCACAATAATAAACACAAATGTATGTAATATTAGTTTTAAGGATTCATTGTGAGCTGTTTGTTATCCCAAATAAAAAAAATATATGCCTGTTTGTATTGGTCTGGGTGTTTTCTTTTTATAATAAGTATTTATAAAAAAAAGGATTTATGTATGTTTCACCGTTGTTATGTACCCATATTTTACATTAATTATAGCTAAATACTTAGTTTAG
The DNA here is from genome assembly GCA_019425675.1 of Leucinodes orbonalis. NCBI lineage: Eukaryota > Metazoa > Arthropoda > Insecta > Lepidoptera > Crambidae > Leucinodes > Leucinodes orbonalis. The sequence continues at coordinate 2,361 of PQWD01011913.1, forward strand.
GACTACATGGCGCTTTGTGAATGTCTGTGCATATTTATTTTATTCTTATAATTATTATTGCTCAAATAAACATCAAAAACATACAAAATCTTTAATTCAATTTATCTATCTTTCTATATTTGTCTTGATAAAACGACTGCTTCATTTTGATAATTGCTCTCCTTTTCACTAATGGAACTGTAAGTGTAAAATAGACTCGCATCTGTTAGTAGCGGTTGTTTATTTATTTAACATATTCGTTTTACAGAAATTCACATGCCTGAATATTAAAGGGGAGTTTAACAATTTGGGATCTGTATTACTTGCTACAATAATTCAAAATGTGAATACCAAAGTGAAATGTAAATACGTTTTATCTTTGTGTATTAAACACCAAAGCTTTATAAAAACATTTAGAAGAATAACTTGAAGATGAACAAACTTAATTTAATATAATTATGAATCTCAGATAAGCATAACCGATTCATGATTCTATGTATAATGTGTTTGTATAAAAAAAGTATAGAAGTATGTTTATCCGTTGTTTAGAACCCATTTGACAGGGTAATGCTTAGTTTGGCGTATTGTGTATGTCAGTGGAAATTTATTTTTAACATAGGTTTTTCACAGCCAACAATTTGATAAATATTGTACATACACCTAGTTATAATATTCATTGCGTGAATAAACAAAAATAATAGTGGCGCATAATAAAATTCGTGAATAATACAGAATAATATAGAATGTTGACGTAGCGGACAAAAAATATCAGAATTCCGATGTATTTGTTCCACGATCGCCCGCTTTGCCGGGACGGTCTTCGAAATGGACAATGCCCACATGGACTGGCCGATCTTTCTCGATTTTTCTCAATAAAAATTGCACGGCCGATATATTCTACTGATATCCCACAAAGGAAATGTTTGGAACATGGGAATATTGTTGCGCTTCAGTTTCTACTGCTTCTTGCTGGCAAAGTGCTCCCATGGGTGAGTGCTTTTTTTGGCTTTTTTTGCCCTGGTTTCCAAATAAATTTATTACAAATAAGAAAGCAAAATGTTTTAATGTTTCTTTGTTTTGTAAGAATTTACTTTCAACAAATATATTAAGTAAGAAATAACGACAGTTCAGAGTAAGTGTTAAAGTGAAAAAGCTCAGATACTTTATCAAAAGACTCTTTTTTTCTTTAAAAATTCATGTGTTAGTCAAAATTCTGACATTTTATTACTATGACAACCATTTGTTCACTTTGTACTTGAAGATTCGTCCAGAATTTAACAGGTTAGAAGTATAAACTCCTAGTTTATTTAAATGAGGCACAAAAGAATGAAAGCTGGAATCTATAGAAATTGCTTCAATGGGATCGGATTTCAATCATGTCAGTTTTGTAGTTTTAACTACAGGAATTTTGGCCAAAATGACGTCCAAATCATATTCTTGGTTCACTTACCTAGTTAATATAACTAGTTAGTATAAGTCACGATAATCTTATACCTGACTAAACGACAACTCATTCCCAATACAGAGGCTGCATACAATGCTGAGCAAATAACGATCGTATTCATTATCTCAAATTAACAAGCATATAAAAAACCAAGCAACTTGAAGTACCAAAGGGCTGGGGTCATAGTGCGAAGAACGATTCTAAAGTGCCGTCCACGTAACAGGAAACATCCAGATATAATGTTGACCTGATAAAGGTGGATGGTCTAAGGATGTCGACTGTTCTAAGGATCGATCCGTGTCAGCAAATCACCAAAATGGGTTGTTCACGTATGATCAGCATGAATGCCGTCGGTTTAAATTTGGGAGAGTAATATTTCTGCAGTGGAAATCACTTCTTGATAGTAAATGATCTGGTTATAAGCGCATAATTGAGAAATCCTAACCCTAACAGTTACAATTGGTTAAAGCGAGCGAGAGATCCATGTGATATATAATTAAATAGCTCAAAATCATCAGCTTTATCAAATGCCAGTCTTGGAAACACTATTTAAGTACCTATACAGTACACACTTTTATTCGACATACCGTGTTATGATCCAATGTACTATTTCTACACGTATGAAGACAATGTTTTAAGGAAAGCATTATTCGAAGAGAAAAAAACAGAAATTGAAATTGATTTGCAACCCAATAAAAAGTCAATGGTTGAAACAAAGGAGACTAATTGTAGCATAAGACGTTCTGATAATGAGTTTTAAATTACGTGTATCAATTTTATTTATGAATGCCAATTGCATTGCGTTATTTTTAATAGCTAAAAGCTAAAATATGTTTATATTACCTACCAAACTTTAATGGTTCAGATGCTACTAATATGTTTTAGTTTTTATACACAAGTTTTAACTACATTTTGAATAGCATCAGCATGGTTTTTATTCAAGTTTTTAACTACATTTCTAAAGAACCACTGCAGGGCTGCAACCATACATTTATATTATTAAAACGACAAGATACAGTAAAACAAGCTTTATTCGCTAGTCAGTCGAATGATACCACTAAAACCAATATTATTACATCTCTGGGCCAATTAAATAATAGAATTGTTCTCATTCATCGGATCGAGCATAAGCGTTTCAATCGCGTGAGAATGGATTTTACCATTACCATCACTAGCGAACATCGAATTGTGAAGCCTGCTTAAATGGCGAGTTAATTATAAATCTGCACGTCGTATTTACTCTCCACATTGAACATTCGAAAATTGAAACTGATAGGTACCTTTTATCGAAACTATGTAGACAAAGTGCGATTATTCAAATAATATCTGTGCAAAGTCTATCCGCATGAGTGGGTACACTCAATTCACAACGCATTCGATATTATTTATGCTTAAAAATGTAGTTATTTCATAACGTATCTTTTTGCACCTAGTATTTCGTATAAACCGATTTTCGAGTTTAGTTAAATAATCTTTACAATGTATACCTATTATAAAAGTTTAGTAGGATTGACTACCCTTGTACCAGAGTCAAAGTCAAAACCTTTTATTTCAAATTAGGCTTACAAAAAGCACTTATGAACGTCAAAAAATATACAAAAATATAATAAAAAAAAATTAAAATACTGAACTAAAAATATGAGCTTTGATGCTTTGGAAAAAAAGCGCTCCAGTGGTTTGGCCTGTTGAGAAAGAAGCACCCAAGAAAATTCAACAGTGTAGCCTTTTTTAAAAACAATTCCTTAATGTAACAATATATCATAAACACTGAAATAGCTGAGCAGTTTAAGACCATTTTTATTTTTATTATAAATATTCGTCAATAGTGTAGTACCCTTTTTTAGAAAGGTGTTGTTAGAGAGCTAGATTATCAATAAAATCATTTCTTTAAAAATCTTTAAAATTTTTGACTTTTAACGCTGAAGTTTAAATTTCCTCACCTTCGATTTGATTCACTTTTGGACTTGGGACCTCCCTCACTAATTGTGAGGGTTTTTGCTATAACATCTACTACTACTAGGTAGTAGACTGGATACTGAGTCATCTAGGTGAGTGCATGGTGAGTGCGTGGTGCCTGCAGTGCCAGATATCGTCCCGTGAAATTGTGCTATGCACTTTTGTGTTTCGGGATGAGAGCACTTTAGCCACTAGATTATCGAATTTATTTAATATTTCACTAAATTACCGGGTATAAGAGACCTAACATCTGTTGTCTCGGGTGAAGGGCGCAGTTCGGCATTGATGGAATAATAACTATCTATCAGTTGTTGGTTTCCTTCAATGCCATGGTCAGGCGTATCATTCACCATCAGATGAGCGTCCAGACCATCCTGTACATTTATAACATATAAACAACATTGATGCTTGGAAACCGTGGCCCTTTCCCTGCTATGTTGTTTTTCCCTAAACCGCATTTTGCGGTATCATTACCGAAAACGTGCAGGTAAGGATGGTAACATTTAATTTCAAACCTGACATCACCACACGACAAATAGGTATGTAAAGGTTATAAATATATTTTAAACAATTAATGTAAATAAACTTTTCAGTAGAATGGTGTAGATTTGCATTACAGCCGCAGTGACTGCGAGCATAATGATAGTCTGAAATGTATTACAATCATGCAAACATAAAAGCTCCACAATAAATGTCAGCTGAAACATAACAGCTCACACGTTAAATAAAATGCAAACCAAATTCCACACACAACCAATTCAAAGAAGGACGGCGTAAGTCTGGATTAGATAACATACTCCGTAATCGCGTTCCCGAATAGGATCACGGTTGACCCAATACAAACTGTAATATCCAAGAAAGTGTACGAAACAAAAATCACTCACAATTTTATCACGACGACGGGAGTTATAGAGGTCGAAAAAGTTTAAGATAGAAAACGCGTCACGCCACAGATAAAGTGCCAAGAAATCATACCATTTGAACTCGACCGTCTCTATCCCTTCGTCTCCACCATTTAAGCCACACTCAGGGGCAGGACGTGTCCCGAATGTTCACCTTATATTTGTGAAAAAGTCGTATACGGAAGCTTGCCTCTAAATTAAATATCAAGGGTTGCAAGTATGATAAATAAATTTTAAAAATCTGAATTAGATTAACTTCTTCATGACGCAGCAAAAAGTTATATATAAAATATTTATATCTAGTATATCTTTAGTGTTTTAATATTCTTAATTTTTTCCTATAATTAGTTATAATTACTTGGGCAAGGACTTATTTCAAACACAAATGGACCGTTTGTCTCAGTCTATCAAGTCTTAGTTAAGTATTAAATAAATGTTCACTCACATTTACATTTAAGTTTAATATTATTTAAATTTTTTATTGATTCCATATGTATAAATATTGGGACTTGTATTTAATAAATAACTTGTTAGATATATATTGTAGTAATTACTTTATTTGTTTTAGCTAATTTTATTTATTTTATATGATTATGCATGTATTTATGTCATTACTATAAGTGTATTGCCTATTATTAATTTACATTTACTGCATGGTTGTTTGCGTCTGCCTTTATTATTGTTGTTTTTCCTGTCAACCCTGGCCTGCTGGAAGAAATCTCTTATAGAGATAAGCTAGCCCGTACTTCATTGTTTCTTTCTGTCTACTTGAATTATAATGCTACTTGAATAATTTTTTAATTATTTATTCTTACATACGAGTATGTAAGAATAAATAATTAAAATAAAATAAATAAATTCACACAGCGCTCTATAGTCCCAAACTAAGCATTAAGCCTGTTATATGGGAACTAAACAACGGTGAAACATACTTATATATATTTTTAAATACATAAATATTATACATAGAAAAAACTTAGACCAATACCAACAGACATGTTGGTATTAGTCTTAAACTTCATCAATATAATAATTGTAGCCTTATATGTCCACTGCTGAACGAAGGCCTACCCTAATAATTCCCACACGAACCGTTCCCTAGCAGTTGACATCCATCTGCTACCTGCTTCTGAACTGGTTATAGGTCCATCTGGTTGGACGTTGACCTACGCTTATTATTTCATTATGTACGTGGACGCCATTAACTATCGGTTACTTGTAATTCATTACTGGTAACACACACTCTTTAAAGCTTACGCAAAAAATATAATTAAATACACAAACATTGTTACTGCTATTTCAAATCTTAATTTTGGTTTTACCATGTGTTATTTACTTATTTACCATTACAAGCTCTAACTACAAGTTGAAGTTTAATAAAAAAATAAACTACGAAACTTGGTCGGGTGGAAGCAGGTAAAACCTAATCACCCAAGACGCTTTGTACAGTACACTATCGAAATATTACTAGTAATGAAAGTGCCTTACATTACGTCGACTGTGTAGTTAAGCGTTTTCCTAAGAAGTTCCCGATATCTCAACGAACGAAGAGTATTTTTGGATAAAGTATTTCTTATCTCAATGTGTCCGCTAAAAGTGTCAGGCATGAATGGTGGTGCTCGACGCAGAAACTAATCAGAAGGTTAATAGATTTAGCGGGGACACAGTGCCGTTGTTAATGGCATATCTGATTTTGAAATGTCGACTGCCATCGCAGTATAAAGCAGCTACTATTTTTTTATTACCCTTTAACTAAGATTTTCAATTTTAGATGATGAATAGACATTGTGGTAGCAGTGTGTATGCATAATTTAATCGTCACATAACACACAATGTATTGAAGCTATTTATCTATACATATAAAAAAGGTAGAGTGTCTGTTTGTAATATTGAAATAACCGTTTTTTTACTACATATGAGTATACATACGGTACATACACCACAACAGCAATTTTGAAGCTTGTAATTTTGTTTAAATGTTTGTCTGTCTATTTATCTGTTCCGGGTAATCTCTGAAACGGCTGATCCGATTTGAACTGGAATTTTTGGCAAGATATTATAAGAAAGAAAGAAATATTTATTTGACACACACAATAAAATACATTCAACACATAAAACTAAAAATAATAAATGCCAAATAGGACTTCCCTCAGCATTTGTCCTGGCACACTAAAAGCGTACCAGGACGCTGTTTTTCAGGGAGGCGCTGGAAAAACTTAGGTTTCATGCATTATTGAAAATCTTTTTATTTTAGGTGGTTAATAAATGTTATACCGCGCGACGCGCAACTCACGTCATGCGAGCTGCGTGTCTATTGAAGTAATTTTAATAATATCCCGGGATAAAAACATAGTCCACGTTTTACTGCGGGAGAACATCTTATACCGCAGGTAACACCGCGGTTCACAGATAGTATGAAATAAGCTCTCCTTGATAGTAAATTTATATGATTGGGTTTAGGAAAATGATGGAAACAAACCGGTTTACGCGATCCACATACATGTTTGAACATTTAGCAATATTCTCAATGAAATGGATTCGAATCTATTGCCACTTACCAGGGGACGGCAGTTGCCACTAGCTATGAAGGTGCCTAGATTTTAATAATTAATGGCAACTGACTCCTATAATATACTTGTAATCTCGAAAATGTGAGCAGTTGGTATTATATGATTTTACATGTTAAGGTACAGTATGAGTATGCACCAATGAACCGCCAATCTCATTCTTCAACCTTTACGTAGACTAAGAAGTTCTTTATTTTGCATGTAAAATTGTCTACAAATCCTCGATCCAAAGCATGACCTACCAAAAAATACTGCATCCCAAATGCTGTTTTCATTTCTAGCTGAAAATTTTAATAATGACCAGGAAGGATGATGGAAGTCAGGTATTACTGAAATACTGCCGAGAACATCCTGTTATTATGCTAATAAAGGCTTCATCAATGTGGTAATAGTAATAATCACGGCTGTATCAATTCAAATGTTTGCAATGCTGTTATCAAATCACCAGTCAAAACATTGTTGGCAATTAGAATCGTTCGTAAGTAATTATGTATTGATAGTTTCAGTGTACCGTGACGTTTGTTTAATTGAAACGTCATTAACATAGACAAGAACCTGAAGTTCCACACGGAAATCGTTGTCTGTCATTTGTGATTCAAAATATCGCTTCTATGTTAGTGTTATCATACGTAGCTTTACAGCGATCAAAGAATGTTTCAATATTGTTTGAAGGTACGTCGCAGCTGCCAAAATATTGATAGCCAATTGTATTTTTTTTATGTCATTAATGGTAAACCACAACTTTCAAATAATAAATCTGTAAAAGGTCTCTCAGTAAATAATAATTATGTTACTTATCTTGTGGAGTCTTTCATCGGCAAGTCCGACTCGCACTTGGCTGCATTTTTAGTTGGTAAAAACCTCCACAACAATGCTCTAGTGTTGAGAAACGTATGCTTTATCTCGAATAATATAGGGTATATAAAACCTTAAAACTTAAGTAACGCAGTCCTCTGCTGGACAACTTTGAGAGGTAATCCACCACACTGGTGAATTGTGTGTTGGTAAATAGCCAGCCGGGAGTCTCCGTAGGGATAAGAAATGATTTTATCCGTAAGAGAATTAAATTTAGTACTAACATAGCCCGCGGATCAGCAAGTTGAAGTGACAGTGGGCTGGTCACGTAGGTATGTTGCAGAATCGATGCAATGGCTGTTGGAACAGACAAGTTTTGGGGTTGAGACCGCGTCTTGATAAGTATAGCGTAAGGCGCCCTCCGGCCTGATGGGCCGACGACTTACAAAAGGTCGTGGGTGGAGGCTGCATAAGAAAAGCGGAGGGCAGGCGCAGGAAATCTGGTGCAAAATGGGGGTGACCTATATCAGCAGTGACTGCGACAGGTTGAAAAGAATAAAAAAATATATATTTATAGCACATAAAAATTGCACAGCGCAACTATCTTAAATAGGATAATGCTTATATGCTAAAGTTGTACCGCAGAAGCTCCCGTTTCTGAGACGTTACATTGATTCCCAAGCTAAGCTAGGCCTATCCTGAAGATTAAAGAGAGCAATAACCAGATGGCCAGCCTCATTCAGTTTTTCGTAGGATATACTTCAGTTTCAGTACCTAAAGATAAAGGCTGAGCTCTATTAATTCAAACGAGTCACCGAAACGAAGGGAAAATTCACTTGAAGGGAATCATGATGCCTAATAACTAATGAAATTTTTGCTTAAATCATGTCGTGCCAGGACACCAAGAAAGGTCGTTCTTACTTAATAATAATTTGTTTAAAACGTATTTAAGTCAATAATAATAAACAAAACAATTCTTTAGGCATCACCCATGAAATTTACGTCATACAAATTTCATGATTTACGTATTTCATAAGATTTTGATAAATAAAAATTTGTGAAAGTGCAACATACTTATACATGTAAAATAAATAAATAAAAGTGCCTACCTCTAAATGATACACATGTTTTCTCGAAAAAAGGTTTTGAAAATATTTATCCTTTTCCCATATTACAGACTTGTTGTTTAGTTTATTATAGGTAAAGAACATTCTGTACATTTCTGATGATATTTATTTACGAATATTTACCAATTATATTAATATCTATTATAAGCGTAACTTAATTATTAAATTTAGTAAGAGTCGCATTTCCACCTACATCCTCTTACATAAGTATTATTTTTATGTGCTATCGAAATCAATAAGTTATGTATTCCACAAATTAACGTGCCAATACTTTCCGAACTTTATTACAACTTAATGACTCACGTGAAGTTGTCTGACTGGAGTGCTTTTGATTAACGAGCCAAGTTCCAGGCTCGACCGCAACTGTTGACGGTTACGTCACTGAAGGTAAGTTGGTCACCTTACTTGTCACTCACGGTGCGGTTGCTGACTTGAAGGTAACACGATATGTTATAATAATACCAACACACGTCACATTTCAATTAAGTCGTAATGTTATTGTGAACTTAATGACATGCGGCATTTGTTTGTTCGATGATCGTGTTCGTAATCTAGTAACTATCTACTATCACACAGTATGATGTTGTCCCTCCAAGCTAATAGGAGATAAACCGTTAATTTGGCTTCAATTTTACTCTGGTAGCCATTTAAAGCTAACAAACCGCAATGCACCATTGCAATTTAGACCCATCTTTACATTTTTGACGTATTTTTCTCAGTGTCCTAAATTAAATAGACATTTACGTAGAGCTACTGAAATGTTCATAAACAACCCCTTTGTGCATTAAGTGAAGGAATGCATGAGGGGGCAGACCATTGTTACCATGCTATTCCAATACGATTTCGTATCCCCAGAGCCGATATCATCTCGTAAACCCCAAAAGAGGGAAGCAAACATATTGCACTTCATACCTTTTATGGAAAAGGACAGCAAAGGAATAATCGGCGCACCTGACGGTAAATAATAAAGCTTCCCATGTACATTTCCAATGTACTGATATCAAGCACAAGTCATGGATTCATTTAAAATAGTTATAGTAAATAAATATTACTGTTATGATAAGAAATATTTCTGACGGCAATTGAACGTAATTACATCAAATTTTCCTACAAGTTATTTCTAAGGGTTTTGATGGATATATTACTGAACTTCTATTCTATAAGCTAGCCTCTTCTAGTCGTGAACTTTTAGACATATAACCCTCTTCCTGATGGACGTTGCCGTGATAGATCGATTGACAGGGATGCGGGGGAGATTAATGGGGTCCCTTTCGGGACTTTTATTTGGGATCTCCGTCACAAGGTGTTTAAATATATCACACCAGTTTAGATTGACTTGCAAATCGATTTAAGGCCTGAAACAAAATACCAACTATAAAGCAAAGTAAGTAAAGTATTTATTACCTGGCTCATGTATTATGGTCTCTCAATACTTTGGTCGTATTAGTCTTTCTTTTCAATTTATCTTCACTCCCTAGTTGGTAAATTCATTCTTTTCTCTTTAACTTGAGACTTGCCATATTTTAAGTACGAGTACTAATACATAAGTGTACTAAAAAGGATCATCGGTTTAGAATGTTCGATTTATTTACAATTATAGTAACTTGAGTTCATCATCATCAGTTATACTGTTATCCTCAATGTGCAGAATGTAAAATGCTTAACTAGTCGCGATGCATTATGTCGCATCTTCTTCTTAGTCGTAAACACTCTTGACAGAGTGGTCGTGGTCATTAGGATAGAAAGGTTGAGTGGCAAGCTTGACAATGTTCTGCCACTTCCTGTGCTTGCTCTCACCGCCGCTGTCTAGGTGCCTGGTATAGGGCCCCCGACTGCTGCCTGGTTGACTGGTAGTCAGCGATTGGTGCTCTGCCGCGTGCTCGTGTGCCTTCAATTTTTCCCTGAACCAGCCAGGCGCTCTCCACGGATTATCACCACCTCCGCTGACAAATGCCCAAAGAACTCAAAATCCGAGCCTGAACAATGGACGACAGCCGCTGCTTGATACCGAGCTCCTGGAGTATGGATTCGTTAGTCCGGAAGGCTGTCCATGGGATCTTTAATATTCTCCTCCAACACCACATTTCAAGAGCATCTATTTTTCTCTTCTCACACTCTCTCAGAGTCCATGTTTCAGCTGCGTAAAGGAAAATGGGGAAGACAAGTGTCCTTATAAGTCTAATTTTCGTAGTCTTAGTGATATTACGGTTTCCCCATACTTTCCTCAACTTATCCATGGCCGACCTCGAGATAGCCATGCGTCGTTTCACTTCCTCAGCGCACCCCCCACCATTTGAAATCAATGCTCCCAAATAGACATATGATTGCACCACTTGACAATTCCCTATCTTTTTTATTTGTGGTGAATTTTCGTTGATGCGGTTTACAATCATGATTTTTGTTTTACTGCGATTGATTTTAAGACCATATTCAAGGCTTACGCTCTCCATTCTAGCGAGAAGGTCCTCCATATTAATGGCGTTTGTGGCGAACAAGGTGGTATCATCTGCATACCTAAGATTTGAGATCTTGTGACCACCGACATTCACTCCATCCGTCCAACCCTCATTATGTCGCATGCACACTGAGAAAGTCGTTCATAAAAAGGAATGAATATTCAAAGAAGGTACATAAATATTTTTTGAAATTACTCGTCTATTTGAACCACCTACCTTCAATATGTGTACCATCATCATCAGCTCGTTAAACGTCTCCACCGAGGGGCAAGAGACTGCCCTTATAGGGTGATTAGACCTTAGTCGTCCATGCGGGCTCAGTGCGGATTGGCCAACTTCACGCACAACCTTTGAATCTATTCGCAGGCGTGCGCAGGTTTCCTCACGATGTTTTCCTTTACTGTAAGAGCGTCGGCTTAACATACATATAATTTCGAAAATTCTAACATACATTGGTACGTAGCGGATTTCGACCATCATTCAATCATTATATAAATACATACGTTCCTTCACACTCAATGTGCCATTCGTTTAATATCAATAACCGTTGCTTCACTTAAGAACTTTAAACAGTCAACAAGTGTTTTTACTCTACCGACTACTACCAATAATTAATAGGCAATAATAGCTTTTTTTTTCAAACCCCTTAACCTAATGTTATAAAAACCAAGCATTATCGATCAAAACTATTGCTTCTACGTGTGGCCTGTGACTGATTGTTCTTCAGCCATCCGGGATGACATGCGGTACGATAAATTGACTTTCGAACCTTCTACCGATTTCCACATTTAAATAAAAGGTTCGTCGTTTCTTCAGACACGTGTTTGTTTTTGAATGATGTATGAATGGTTTGGAATATCTAAAGAAAATCGCGGCGTGATTTCAAGTCGAACCGACTTATATGGTTTGGAGCTTTGAGAAATATATAAAAGACATTATTATTCTTGATTGCAAAATCTAACCTTATAGGCAACAGTTCCAGAACTTAAATTTAGCGCATAAAATGTCGAAGTTTCCTGAAACACTGTGGCTAAACTTTTATGACTGACAAATAAATGATTTTATTTTATTAATTTTGTCTCTGCGAAATAAGAGTCGTAATAATTTGGGTTTCGTTAAATTATAAGGAAATAAAGATAACTTACTGAAATCTAATTTACTTTTATTTCATTTTTATTTAATTTGAATGTTTACTTACTCTTAACGCTTAACTCTCTCTTAAATATACGTATGCTTCAAATGTAACACAGAAGTCTTTAATCAGCCTTCAAAAAGTTTTTAAAGATTAATATTTACTTGTCTCTGGAAGACACCAAAAAATTAAACGTGGTATACGTATTCAATGAAAACAAATGTTGAACATAAATAAAAGAATAAAATAACTCTAAACCAGATACTAAAAATTTGAGAACAGTACCAACTAAATATCAATTTTAAATGTATAGAAAATGTATATAATTTAATAAACATTACACAAACGCGATTGCTTTATACAGATCAACAAGGTTTTTCATTATTTCCGGAGATTGTCTGTTTGAGAGCCATCCTTTGACAGCGCCTTATTATCAGGAAATTGAATTTTCCTTATCTCTCACACGTACATATAATTCTATTTGATTGATTACTTCTCCAAGCGATCTGGCAGCTTCGACGTAAATACCAAAGGAAATTTTTGGTGTCTTCCAGAGACAAGTAAATATCTTCGGCAAAGGAAATTTACTTGATTAGTCTAATACATACGATTGCCATTATATCAGGATCAACAATTTTATTAATGACTACTTGTTTTCCGCGGTATTGTCTGCAGTAAAAAATATTCTCCCGTAGTAAAAGATAACCTGAAATCGCTTCGTTAAGTCAGGCCAAATTAGTTTATTTTCCTAAAATTATACGTTTTTTTCTGAAATCATAGAAGCATATTATGCATATGCTTGAAGAAAAATGGTTATTTCAATGTGATAAACAGATACTCCAATGTTATTTATATGTAAAGATTTTGATGACCGTCTTGCTTGCTAAGGCCTGCTTAAATCCATCACATCAGAATTGACAACTTATTTTCGTAGATTATTATTAATATGATTTCATTCATCATCACAATCAGCCTTTATCAGCTAAGTGCAGGGCATAGGCCTTCCCGCGCAGTATATAGTTATGGGGATATTGGGCCGTAGTAACCCACCGCGCGGACCCAATGTGGACTTGGTGGGTTTTAACGGCTACCTATTTAAGATTGTAGCGGGCAACGACTGCTTAGCGTGCCCTCCAAAGCACGGAATCATCTTTCTTTACGGACAATCAAGTTGTTCACACTGCAATTTCTTAGCAAAACTAAGAAAAAGCGCACAAAGTAACGTTACCCCGAGGAACGCGAAATTCGATTCCGGGTACGCGCAGCCGAAAACTGTGTCCACTAGATCATGAAAGCTATTTAGTGATGTAATCACTACTCAAGTATAATGTAGCTTAATTTTAACATCAAGAAACAACAAAATACGACTATGTGGAAGACCAAGTTACTCCCTTAGGTAAATTTATGCAAAAATTAACGAAAAATAAAAGTAGATGCACTTTGTTTTTTTACTGGTCATTCACGAATGGAAATTGGCGTGAGACTTACCCGAAAGGTGGTTTTAGTTACTTTGCAGTATGGTATTGTTACAAATAAATAAATAAAATAAAAAAGTATAAAAGCACCAACGTATACCTTAACACAAAGTTTTATTTTAAATATCATCAAAATGTATACACTCTATACTCTGTCCAAACGTTTATTTTTTGTTTGACAGCTCACAGCTATCAATAAAGGTTTTCATATTCGACAATGAGAAAAATACTATCCTTAATTACAAATTATTTTCGAATGGATTATTTGTATAATTTCGTCATTGTTTTTTCGACAGCTACCGTAGATTGTGAATACGCATATGCGCGTATTACTTGATTTGAATTTTTAAACGCATTGTTAATAATGAACATCTAAGTAAAGTTTAAATCAAAAGTTATGCACAATTACACCTGTGATATCTGACCTCATTGTAAAATCTCAAACTAACAAGGCAATTGGTAATATAAATAAAAAGCTAAAATTATAAAGTCTATTCTAAAAGATGTTCTATAATGAAATCGATGGGTATGTATTTCAAATCGAATTGGTAAAGTGCTAGGGCATCACTTTTTACTAAATAACTCAAACTGTCAAAAAAGAAAAAAATGGTTCGACAGAGAAACAAAAAATATATTCAGGGCATTTGTGAAACGGTTTTGCTAACCCATTTCATATTGTTACACACTACCGATGTACAAATTCATGAAAAATGTAGTCCACCCTTTCAAATTTCCACGTTTACTAAAAACCTGTACAAATTTGAGATAGCTCCGTTAGTTTACTTATCTAAGTTTATTGGGTTTTTAAAAATCTTTTAAATAATAAAATGTTCGCTCCGTTAAAAAAATTATAAACTTTTTTGATAACACTTTGCTATATGTTTTCAAAAGTGTGTAATACAACATTAATATTTCATAGAGAATTGAGATTAAATCTCATTAAATAATAAGAGCCTCTTCCTCACGGGGCTCTACAAGGTACAATTTAAGTTCCACATTTTTTAATACCATGAGAATACGACAAATTGTGGTTAGTCTTCTAACCGCTTTATGGCCTCTGATGTTGTTTGACAGTAGTATAACGACTGCCATATCGCAATGGGGACTGCCAACTGACTTATACCATCTGTTACTTGGAATCATCTTTCTTATCTGATAATCAAATGGCTGCAATGTGCAAAAGAAGCAGATTGCTAGACACAAAAGTCATTATTTACATACATATCTGTGTGATGAACGCTCTTAAATTAGGAGAATATAATATCAAGATCCATGTGCCGTCTATAAATTCAATAAAATGTAGAGAAATCGTATCAAAGCGTGTTCGGATACGCTGACAGATTTACGGACTTATGATATGCATAATGATCCTATTCAATGTTCGGTATTTAGAATGAAGATTCCATAGGAAAAGAATAACAACATTGAGTTTCAATGTTAAGCGTAAGCTCATTGATGATAATTTAGATTTGATGCTTATAAATTATATTTGAGAATACTTCGGCTTTGTCTCTCTTTACTGTTAAAATTTAAATATTATATCAAAATGTAGCAGGTAAAGTCCCCAAAATCTTTTTAAATTCTCGGAACTTTAAACCGTTGGAGCCTGGACATATATCCAACATAAAACGAAAACATCCTTGAGCACAAGGACGGCAATGCATACTTCCATCTAGTCAAGAAGCATGTCGAAAGTATTATGTGTGGAAAATCTAAATACATTTGCCAAAGAATTCCGGAGCCTTACACAATCTTAACACGGAATGGAAAGCTAAGTAACGAGCACCACGTTACACGAGTATACGCATGTTTACGCTTGCTCATAATAAGCTCTGAAAATCCTATGCAGCGTCGAACAAATACAAGCTTTTATATCATTCTCGAAATGAACTCATTTATATTGGACTTAGTCAAAAGAATTCGTGAGAAAAGTCAAGCATAAAGACTTGAAGAGATTTGAAGGGAGACTAGGTAAAAGAATCAATAAAGAAATGTCATTTATTGATCGTAAATAGAAACAGTATAATACTAATACAAATAACACAAAGTTTACAAATGAAAAGATAAAACTATAGTAAAAATTAACGGCTGAGAGGTCCCGCCTCTCCTCTTCTGTGTCGTCATACGCCGCAGCGGCACTGGTATTGTAATGAAATCTCAGGTCTTCTGATTGGGCACCTAAGCTTTTACGGTCATAAAGAAGAAACTAATAAATCGTTTAAAATATATGTTAATTTTATCATAGCGGTGTTTCAAACTGGAGGGATAAACAGTCAGTATCATTACAGAATCCCATGACCTTACAATATATATCTTACGATTGCAACTACATTGAGATCGTCCCGTTACCGCTAAAGAAAACTGATTGTAGGTAATAAATATCAGTGGCTACTAAGTTCCAATAGGAGAGTTACTTGTTACTATTATATTTATCCTAAAAGTTTGAAGTTTGCAAATACTTTAATGGTTTTCTTACTTACTGTAACAGACCATAACTTTTACTACTGGACTGCACTCCTCGTCTAAAGAAACAATCTTATTTGTTTATTTTTTGAGTTTTGTACAAATATTTTCTGCAAAAAAAACAAATGAAAAATTCAACAACACCTCTGTTTTTTACTATCAACTGAAGCGTGTCAAACTGGAGACCTAAAGTTGGAATTCGGCATCGGCTTCGCTAAAAGTAAAAGTCCACTTGTAAATAATGAATGGACTTCGACATCTAAACTCCTTAATAAATTTTTCAAGAGGAAGCTCGTACTTGACCTTTCGGGAGTTAGGAATAATATACGCAAATAAGATTGGTACAAGCATTGACCGCGGAGAAACATGGCCTACGAACCGAATGTTATCCTAAATATAACATGTGATGAGTGGAAGGGAAATCGGAGGTTACATAACAGTAACTGTACAAAAATGATACAACCTTTGAAGAACCTCGACGGGTGCAAAAACTTTTGGATGTTTAGTAGGTGATAATGACTACCACCCTATGATTGTAGCCAGAACCTAGAATCTGACCTGCTCTCAGAAACAGATAACCTTTCAGATTTACCCGGCAATGTCCTATCTAAACTGGGTAAATCCCACAAAGACGATTACTATGCGGTTGGTGCCAATAAAAAAAATATAAAAATTCAACTTAAAAAACCAGCCTCCTTGATATTGCGCAGTTATTTAATTCCAATTTTTGAATATTCGAGATAAATGTACGTTTCAGATATGGCGTGTGAATTTATCCTGTACTATGCAACTGTAAACCTGTTAAGCTTCCATTTTAACACGCGCCTCATTTATTACCTTCGTTTGACCACAGTTTAAAAATTGGCCAAGCGCGAGTCGGAATCGCCCGTGGAGGGTTCCGCAGCAGCAAGTTACATAAAAATAAAGTCATTTTTACTTCACTTAGGCACCTACTACAGCTTTAATAAGAAAAATAGTGGTTCACCGATTATGACGTATAAAAAAACAACGACACATCAGAAATCGTTTAAACTAAATTTCGTTGTTAGATTCTATGGTAATAATTCATATATTTTTTTTGGATTATATTAGAAATTCCTGGGGGGGGGACACAATTTTTTCAACTTTGGAATTGTCTCTCGCGCGATCTATTCAATTTATAAAAAATGATATTAGAAACCTGAATACCATTTTTAAAGATCTACACATGATACTCACACGTGGGAGTACATAGAAAAAAAAATTTGACTTTCAGTTCAATGTATGGGGGGAACCCCAAGAGATATTTTTTTTTAGTTTCTTATTAAAACCTAATTGCGGTTTACAGAATACATATACGTAGACTTGACGAATCTATAAGGGTTTCGTGTTTGCCATTTGGCTACGGAACCCTAAAAATGCTGCTTTTTAAAGACAACACTGTAAGTTTGCATAATCGCCTGTTCTAAAATAGAAATAACTATTTTCGAAAGCTGATTATTTTATTTTAAAAATCTCAATAATTTTCTGACTTTCATCTGAATCACGCTTCTGAAATAAATCGACTCCCATAGACACTGAAATCTACCTGTAAACTCGCATTCGCTTGGGGACGCTGTTATTTTTGATTGAACAATGTCAATTTGGAGCTGCGTAATGGTAGACATGTTTGCACCAATTTACGAACTGTTCTGTCTGCTGTAAAATGTGATCCAATATTTTGCATCACAGATCAAATATGAAAAATGAAATACGATAGAAATAAGAAAATAAAGAATACGTTAATGTTGTCAGATCCCGTACGATCCCCTGCCAAGTCGACCGCGAAGCAAACACTGCCGTACCATCTTTTACCAATACAACCATTTCGCTAATTGTAGCGAAATTGTTCAGACCCCTATTTGAGAACCCTTGGATAGGACCAGAAAGCAAGAATTTTCGTCATCCAGTAAGCTATAACCACATCCTCAAAATCCAAAATTTCAAGTCTACGTTATATAGTTCCGTCATTGAGCTCCATAGCTAAGCGAAAGCACAGTTTGGCATCAATGACACTGACTCAGAGCGTCGGTGGCTCAATAATAAATAAATAAATATCCACTGACATTCTCACAGCGCCATCTAGTCCCAAGTTAAGCGTGAAGCCTGTATTATGGTTACTAAACAACGGATAAATATACTTACATACATTTTTTTTTGTAAATACATACATATTATATACATAGAAAACACCCAGACCATGACAAACAGACATGCTCATGCACACAAATGTTTGTACTGCCCGGGGATCGAACCCGGAACCCTTGGTGTTGCAGCCGACCTCTCAACCGCAACACCAAATGGGTCGTCAATGGTGTGGACTGTTGCCCTCCTACCGGGAGGGTTCAAATCCCTTCACGTACCAATGTGTTTTCGAATTTTCGAAAAATATATGTACATATTAGACGCTCTTACGGTGAAAACATCGTAAGGAAACATCGTAAGGAAACCTGCGCACTCCTGCTAATGCATGAAGTCGTCCAACCCGTACTTAGCCCGCGTGGACGAAAATGACCTAATCACCCTATACGGGTAGGCTCGTGCCCCTCGGTGGAGACGTTTAATGAGCTGATGCTGATGACACTGACTCACTCATGATCACTCGAAGCATTTGGTACAGAGTTAGGGTTTAATGCCTACATATGGTGAAAACTATAAAAACTAGCATAATCGAAGATCTGGAGTACCCTGATTAGAAAACACAAGAGCCCAACCAACCTATTAAATATGGTCATATCACCTTTACAAAACATTCAACTTGGTGGGCCGTTTCATTTGATGTCAAAAGTCGAAGGTCTGAAGTAACTCTCAACTCTTAAGTTCATTGTAGCCTACCATGCCCAGTCCCCAGTCAGTGTTGGGTATTACTAGATGACAGACTCGATACTGAGTCGTCTAGGTAGTACCACCGCAGTGCCAGATATGATCCCGTGCAACAGGAGTGTTATGCACTTTTGTGTTTCGGGATGAGGGCACTGTAGCTAGTGAAATTACCGGGTATAGAGACCTGACATCTGTTGTCTGTGTGATGGGCGCAGTGCGGCATTGATGCAGGATAATAACTGTCTGTCAGTTGTTGGTCTTTTTTAATGCCGCTCTGTCATGGTCTGGCTATCACTTACCATCAGGTGAGCGTCCAGACCGTCCTGTTAACTTTATAACATAAAAAATAAAATGATTAATGAGAAAAAAGGATACACACCATATAATTTCAAGTAAATACCTTATAGATTTATTCTGCACATTCTCCAGTATGTTTCTATATTTAGTTTCATGTGATGACTGACTGAGTTACATTCTAACGTACTACGGACTTAAGCATTATATAAAACTATGATAGCATTTATATTTGTAAAACAATACGTTCTGCACAAAATAAAGCCTCAGTTCCTACAAGCCTTTATAAAAATTTTGATTATATGTACACTAAATACAAGAAATGGTGTATTTATTTCCATTAAGGTATGTTTAATAAGCCTTTACAAATAAATTTTATACCAAAAATAGAATATCTACAGAAATCGACTTCACAGCCTTTACTTTATTACGAAAGCTTTTTTGTTTACTCGTAAATATCTTTTTAAGCAATCACATATCTTTGTTTAAATAGTTAATCCCACCAAAAACATTTTATGTAAAATGTTGCCAAGACGACTACATAAGGCTTGCCCTGTGAAAAAGATATCAGATCTCAAGTAGAGCCAAGGTTCTGAATCTATACGCCTAACTCTAGCGAACCCATTTCAGCAAATTCTACATACCAATAAATTTGTATTGCTTCGCCATTTCGCTACCGTCGTGGAGATGATGCGTGTATTTAATTTCTGATCTGAAGTCGGTAATGAAACAGCCAAGCCATACATATAAACTGATTATGTAGAATTTGTTGAAATTAGTGTAAAACCACGAGCATCGAGCTTACACTTTGATATTTTAAATACTTTACGCCAGATATTCCCGCGGTTTGGGATGGCTGAGCTTTAGCGTCGTTTAAAGTAGTATTGGATATTGATGCATCTTACAATTCGTATCTAGAACTTTCTGCGGTGCACTCATGCGGTGCCCGTTCTGGCGGATTGCCAGACCTCTCAAGCTACGTAGAGAGCGTGTCAACGACTTGACGGAATAGCTGTCCTGAAATTTAAGCAACCACTTCGGTAGAACGTCATTTGTTTATAAGATTTACGATAATATGAAACCAGCTGATAGGCCGACGAACCGAATTTGAGGTTAAAAAAGTATGTTTTTTATTTAAGTTCCAGCTAACGAAGCTGACAGACCTAACGTTAGAGAATATACAGGCGTACTTTAACAATTTAGGTTTGATTTTTTTAATATTATGCGATTAGCATCCTCGTACTAAATAAAAAATACAAAAATAAAACATACTTATTTCGGAATAAATTCGTATCGTTTTAGTAACAATGATCTTAAAAAATCTGTGTCAGCAAACAATGCGAATAATAATTATTAATCGTAGTGTCCTCGAAAAACTGCTAGTGAATCAGTGCTGCATATAGCACTGTCTGCGTCCGCCTCGCCGCAAACGTCTGCAGGAGCTGTTGATGCTGAAAAAATTTTGAACACATTGTTGTTGGTATTTTACACATTCATACAGCAAGTATATAACAGCTGCTTCACCGCAAAATTAACACTCTAACTACTAACATCTATACACAGTAGTATACTATTAACAATCACATAGAATAGAGACCTCGTCTGTTACGATTTGATCACCATTGCAACGAACAAAACGCGTAAAACATCACAAAACGCACGCAACACTTCAAGACCGATATTTTGGTCCTGCCGGCATGGGTCTCTGTCGTGAGGCACGCATCCGATCGCTTTCCTCTTCAATCATTTACTAAGTTGCCCTGTAAGCCCTAGGGCTCGATGTTCGCGTCTATTATGGGAACACCTTAGTCCTCGCCTTTTCTTGACTGAGAGCCATCTGCGTCGACACTTGTCGGTTTCCGAAATTCATTCGAAAAACAAATACCTATTCTGTCAACGCCAATAAAAAAGCATGCATTTTTTCTATTCGTATTTAAATAAAATTCTTATATTATTGTCGTTTAATTATAAATAATACATATCCACTGATATTCAAAACAGCACCATCTAGTCCCAAACTAAGCATTTAGTGCCTGTAATACACTTTATTTCTTTTAATACAAACATATTTACATAGAAAACACCAAACAATATAAACAGACAGACACTTGTTTGTACTGCCTGGGGATTGAACCAGAACCTTGGTATCGAAGCTGATGTCCCAACCATTGCGCCAAGTGGTCGTCGTCAAAGGGTTTATACATTAATTATCGTTATTAATAAGGATAAACATAAATGGTAAAGAAGGATTCGTCCCATAGTGGCCATTAAAATCCTTCCTTCACCCTCGTTAATAGAGTTCGAATTACCATAATTGATAGTTTCAATTAGGTCACATAAATAACAGTACATTACAGTTAACTAGTATAGGTAGGAATATATAATGGATACATATATTTTAATGTATGTTATATATTCATAGCATTGTAATAGGAAATTTTATTTTTGTTACAGTAAAAGCCATTCAAGCCAGCTAACGTCAGTGTATAAACAGAAAACTAACGCTTAAAATTTACACTACATTTTGTTATTTTTGGTGTTATTGGGTATCAAAGCCAACCCACTTGTCAAAGGAGGAGAGTGTTAAATATGCATCCCCTTTTAGAAGGACGTCAAATGTAAAAAGAATATGATTAATTTGTTTTTTTTATGTTTCTCTTTCTTTCCCTATTTGTAAATCAGACGTGTTTTCTTCTTATAATATATTATTTTTGATTAACCAATAGTTGTTTCACTGCATTAGTCGAGTATTCTTATCTCTCCACATATTTTTATGGTCCTTCGAGCCTTAAGAAGAGTTAATAATATTTTAACGGAATGACGCAGTCAGGAGAGAATTTCGATGACGCTAGGAGCGATGTTTCTCAGGCAAAGCAAATATTTATAGAGAAAAGGAGATATATAAAAGAAAATAAGTAATGGCATCTGAATATTGTACGAACTGTACCATCAGGCTGCGCCCATTATTTTACTAGTCACAAGTAGTATTTGTACACTTTTATTAATGCTGACGTTGCTCTCCCTACATATAATAATAAATAAGTAAGAAACATTTTTTTTTTATTATCATGTAATACTCAGACCAGTACAATCACACATGGTCTTCACACAAATGCTTAAACTGCCGGGGGTATCGAAACCGAACCCTTGGTAAGGTAAGCGACTCAACCATGAAACCTTATGAACTACAGATAAATTTATGTATAGTCTAAGTCTATCAATGTAATCTAATTATTTTTGATTGGGTGTTTCACTCTCGGAACCTCAATAAATAATAATTATATCTATATACACATAACTATTACGAGTCTCCTATAAGCATGACT
>PQWD01011913.1:26177-117205 GCA_019425675.1 Leucinodes orbonalis
AGGTGTCAAGTGATAGTAAGCTTTTGATTATCAAGAATTCTGATATACAGACAGCACATCAAAGCAATTTGTCGAGTTAAGTTAAAGACCTTTGATTTTGCTTATTGAATTCTCTCTCACAATTGCTTGATCTACTTGGTGACGCGGTAACCTATTTCCCAGTGGCTGAGCGCCAGTCGGCTTCGTGACCACTCCATACAATACTGAAATTTAATTTGCGTGATAAATGGATTAAAACACGTCTAATTTATAAAGAACGTGCCAGTCCACATGCCTGCTCTCGTGAAATGCGCTACATATATTTTTAACTTAATCCAGTAATAAACTAAGTGTGCTTTTTTATTTATGTTTCACTTTATTGGTTTCGAATATAAAACTAGACGAATTTTAATATCGTTATTTCAACCATAATTTGTAAGACATCACTTGGCAGCTTTAAAGCAGTCTTATGACATTGTTTAGCAAAGATAATTTATTATAGATATGTTTTGAATAAAGAAAATCTTACCACTTTAAATAAAATTCTTTTTCTAAGTAGCTAAGTTCGTGCCAACATGTTTATTTTTTTCTATACAAAAAAAATGGCGTGTCTGTTTATAAAGTAAGATAATCTTTTATTTCTTCATGCATATGGTTATGAAGTTTTACTACCGTTTAATAAATGTGAGATTTTTTCGTTCGTTAAAAGTTACTCTTTATTAATTATAATCCTTTAGATCTCAAATATTTTGAAATAATCAGGCTTAATCGTTACGATAAATAAATCGGTATAAATGCTGAGCACAAATCTTACACGTGTCAAGCATACTACTATTCTTACATGTAACGTGAACATTTCGCCGTTTAAATGCTAATATTAGGCACTCAATCGGCGTATTAGGAATGAGGTATGTGTAAAAACAGACCAAAGCCATAAGACGTGGCTAAGATTCGTACATTTGCGATAAACTAATTTTTATTTGCTTGTTTAAATTTCTATGTTTTCTTATGTAAAGTTAACCGACCCCTAATAATAGGGTAAAGGGAAAAAACAAGAAGATCCGTTTAATATTTTATGATGAATCACCGTGGCGCCGGTAGAACAGACAGTTTTCATATTCCTCGTAAGTTTGTGAAACTTTGACAAAACGGATCCAAGCTATAATTTAAAGGGCCTTACATGAAAAATTTTTGGGCTTCGTGTAATCCTTTTATTCTTACTTGACCAAAAATATTGTACTTAAAATTAATTTCTTCTAAAGTAATACATCTCATCATCATTTTCAGATCATTAAACGTCCCCATTAAGTTTGACAAAACGAATCCAAGCTATAAAGGGCCTTACTTGAAAAATTTTTGGAGCTTCCTGTAATCCTTTTATTCTTACTTGACCAAAATATCGTACTTAAATTAATTTTCTACTAAAGTAATACATCTCATCATCATTTTCAGATCATCAAACGTCCCATTAAAGGTCACGAGACTACCCGTACGTGGGTCTTAGACTTAGGCCTTAGTCGTCCACGCGGGCCTAGTGTGGATTGACCGACTTCACGCACAACTTTTGAATCTCTTCGCAGGCGTACGCAGGTTTTCTCACGATGTTTTCTTCACCGTAAGAGCATCGGATAACTTACATGTAATTTCGAAAATTCGAAAACATATTGGTACATGGCGGAATTTGAACCTGCGCCTTCGATCGACGCTCGACCTCGACGATCGACGCTCTCTAATACAAATCTATTTACTATTTATTCTAAATTAATCTAAGTGATCGATCGATCGTAAACTACGAATAACGTTTTTAGATATCTGATACCCTTATAACAGAGATCAAAAACATTTGGATTTTTTTAGTAAAATTACATGACAAACGATATCATCATGAAATTAAAAAAAGTGATGAAAAGTTTTCACTTTTTATTTTTCTGACAACGACCATACCAAACTTAAAGAATCGTATCGGGGCCTACCCTACGAGTATTTTCATTTAATAGTTACATCTCTAGCACGCCGCCAATTGGTTCCTGCAGCCTCCCTTAACGTAAATATTGATGGGAAATTCAGCAGAATTGAAATTTCAAAGCGTCCTTTCTTGAAGGTTCGCTAGTGAAATATTAAAGCTGGCACCGTAGTATTGGACAGATCGTAAAACATTTTGCCCGGAAATATTTATATTGAAGAGTTCTGTTCTTTGTGTTTGTATTATAGCTTTCAGTTTTTAAATGCAACATTACTTGTAGTGCTGTGATAACTTATTATGCTCTTGTTGCTTGATTTTTAGTACTGTACCTGCTGCAAAACAACATTAATTAGCATCTTCGTCAGTATAGTTGGTAAGAGTATAATTCCCAAAACACAAACTTGAACAGAGTTCCTATTATTGCACAGTTTCTCCATGATCATTATATTACGTATATATAAAGATAGATACGCAACCCGTGCCTCAAAAACGAACCCCCAAAGAGAAAACAGTTGTAGGCACTTTGTGTAGGTAAATGTACACTCATTCGAAATATGTATGTGTGCTGTTGCTGCATTCGGAACTTTTTCGATTGTTTTGTGAGCAATTACGAATCTATACTTTTACATCATTGGTGGGTATAACGTTTGGCTATGACCCTGAGGTCGTGGGTTTGAGTCCTGCGGCTAAACGTCAGTTTGTGCTATATTTCCTTGTTTGGTAGGGCATTAAAGGCTGAATAACCTGATTGTCCGAAGAGAAAGACAATTCCATGCTTTCGAATCCACAATAAGCAGTAGGTCCCGGCTTCAATCTTAGGGTGGTAGTCGTAAAGACCCACAAATCCGCATTGGGCCCGCGTATTTAGTTACGGCCCATAAGTTTGCTTTTCGGACATCTTGCCCCTTTCCTTCAACTTACCACCGTGTATTATTTTTAGCCTCCTATGTTCGCAAATCGATATAGATAGATATGATTCTTTATTGCACACCAAAAAAAGATACATATTTAACAACAAATGAAGGAAAATAATGCAATTCAGGCGGCCTTATCGCTTGGAACGATCTCTTCCAGACAACCTCACAAACATAGAAAATTAACAACATGAAAGGGCAAGACAGCGCAAAGTAAGAAAAGCTTAATTCAACTTATAAATACATAATTATATTTCAACATTAAACATATATAAATATAAATAAACATAAAAAATATATTTAAATACATTTATATTATTGATATGAAAAAATAGATAAGCTTATATTAATAAATTAAGGTATAAGGAATATAACATACATGATAAGATACATTCATAAACAAAAATATAAATTAAAAAAATAATAATAATAATGTTAAATTGAAAGGTAAAATTCTTTTACGCGACTTTTGAAAACAGGGAAGGAGACTGATGAATGAACATTGGCAGAGAGTTCCACAGTCGAATGGATTGAACAGCAAAAGACTGGGTAAATGAATGGGAAGAATGAGAAGGAAAAGCAAGATTAAGTTTTAAAAATGAACGCAGACCACTATAATGAGAAGACTGTAAGAAACTAAATTCATCTTTGAGATAAGCTGGTGCCACTCCATTGAAAAGGATAGTGTATAAAAGCGAAAGAACGTGAAGATCACGGCGTTGGCGTATAGGAAGCCATTTAAGTTTTGCACGATAAAAAGAAACACGATCGTATTTACGAAGACCATAAATTATCCTAATACAAAATTCTGTAGTCTCTCTAACTTGCTTAGGAGAATCTCACTAAGATCCAAATAACTACTATCAGCATAGTCCAAGATGAAAAGGAGCAATGCCTGAACTAAGGCAATCTTAGTCGGAATAGGTAATAGATTTCGCAACCTATTCAATGATGCAGCAGCAGCAAACATTCTCTTACTGACACCAGAAATCTGAGCATTCCACGTTAAAGAGCTGTCAATTGTTATGCCAAGATTACGAACTGTATTGCTATATGGAATACTGACACCGTCAAAAATAAGGCTAGGAAATGTCTGCCTATCCAACCTAGCGAGTAATCGCGACCCACCCATAATTATCGATATATTTATTTTAAGCCGGTTACATTTTACTTAACAACACATAAGTCTACACATATACGTCCTGCAACATAGCACCAGTTTACTACTTCACCGTTTTGTGTCAGTCTTGTTATTAAAAGGTGTATTCGAAGACAGTATGGCTAACAATTGAACTGAATAAAAATAAATTTTAATGGTTGCTATAAGGCCGTTACATATCTTTGGGAAGCGATTGAGAACAAGACCAAAGTTCTAAACAATAGAAACGAGATTAATTTCACTGCCAAATTGTTTGCGAAGTGGTTACTTGGCAGAGTTTCTGGTTTAATTAAATAAATAGGTAAGATAATGTTTCATACGTTATTAAAATATTTTGAACCTGCACGATTCTAAAATGTTTCGCTTATTTATTTATGAATCTATAATTTCATAAACGACTGTATGATCCCATAAGTTGATTGGATGTCGCATCTAGCCCCAAACTATGCATTAAGCCTTAATTAGCCCGTAATACGGGTACTTATTTACTAAACATACCTCAAAACGTAGGCCTTTGAACAGTGTGAAATGAAGATATCCGTAGGAGAACTATGGTACGACATAGCCCATAGGATTAGCAAGTTGAAGTGGCAGCGGGCAGAGCACATAGTGCGTAGAACCATGGCCGATGCGGCGGAAACTTTTCGAGTGGCGTCCACGTAATGGAAATCGAAGCGTACTCGTAGGTCGACCCCAACAAATGGACGGATGACCTGGTTAAGGTGGCGGATAAACTTCTCACCACCTGGACGGGAAGTAAACTTCAATCAGCAGTGGACATATTAGGCTGTAATGATGATGATGTTGACATATTATTATACAAAGAAAACACCTAAACCAATGCTAACAGTATATTTATATTGAAATATATTTGTAATGCATAGGGGTCGCACCCAGAACCTTTAGTGAAGTAAGCGACCTCTCAACCATTATACTTCATCGGTCGTGTAATGTTAATGATGATTCTTTTTGCTCACCCTTGGGTTGTTTATGATTCATTTGATTCTCTTCTAAGAACTCCTAAAACCTTTATAAATAAAATCTTTAGGATACAACTTTGAATTGAGATCAAGTAGTTTGTCAACGCACATATGTTTGTCACTCAAACATTTTAACATTTGCTCCTAGCAATATTCAAACTGTGAACGGTTTGTTTCAAAGCCAGGGAGTTTGACCTCAAAAAGCTTGTTAAATTGATCTAAAGTTTACAAAGCTAGAATAACGGACACTGAAACTTGATGTTACTAATCAGACTGTTAGCGGGACCAAATGAATGAGATCTATGTAGTTGCCAAATTGTTTTAAAAAATTTTCTTGGCCAAATACCAATATAAGTCTTTAAAAGCTTTGCATTTATTTTAATTCTGATTTTAAAGATACCTGAGTGTTAGCTTAAAACCTGATGTCCTTAAAAAAAAAGTACACTCTTTTAAAGGGCCGGTTCTCCAGTTCAATAAAAAATAATCAATTGTTAGCAGTCGACTTAGGTAGAGTCTTTTGGCTGAGCGGTTTCTTCTCAGCTGATTTTGTAAACTGTAAAAGCAGTCTCCAGGAAACTACAAAGTTAATGTTGACATGGTTGTAATTTATTTTTGTCGGTTTATTTTATTGAAATATCAAAGCATAATGTCTACTGAAATCTAGAAATTGTTTTCATCACCAAACATCATAATGAAAGTAAAAAGAAAAGGTTATATTTTAACTCATCAGTGTGAGCAGAAACTGCTTGGAAAACGCTGCCTTGAGGATTTCCACATGGAACTGCCTGTGCAGTGCTCATCCATGCACTTACACTACACTCTAAAGAACCAGGAACAAAGAGAAATAATAATATATTTCCTTTGTTTTAAAAATCATTACTTTTTTATCATAATGTGTAAGTTGTATGTTTTTGTGACTGTATATAATAAATCAATATTAAACTTGGTGTATTTTCAATGCTTACAAGATTTTTTTATTATTGCTGATTCAGGTGTCAAATCATTATTCTGTTTTAGCATTCAAAAATATAGGGTATGAGCATCTCTATTCACAAAGTTTTTAAACTTTTTAACATGATTCCTTATCTTTACAATAAAAAGTTATAGACAACTTTGTTATTGTATTAGGTAGGTAAATATGTTTTGTTTTTCATACAAGAAGATGAAGAATAACAAGAATATATAACAAGTATTCTAACATCAATAGTTGTCTCACTGCATGAAAAATAGTTTGATGAATATTAATTCGTCTTCACAGCTCGAAATCTCTTTTTCCTGGTTTTGTGTCAGTCAAAACAATATGATTGTTATTAGATGATCACATTGGCACAAAGGATGGTCAACGCGGCTTTCTTTCCGGGTATCAATTCTTTAAATCCATACATTATCAGTTATTTAAAATTCTTATAAATTAGGTCCGACAGTCGAGAAAAAAATTCAAAGTATGAAAGTCCTTGAAGAAAAGGAGGTACATTCACATATCTGACGTCAACGTCACGCCAGCCCGTTTTGGCGCGAAATTTGAATTTGTCAATTTCAAACGCATTTTATGCAGAAATGAAAGTTTTTGATTTTAAATATCTTGTGGTCTATTCCAAATGTAGTTCTTTAAATAAACACAAAAATAAAATAGTGCATCTTCCCTATTGTAAAGAAATTGACTTTTTCCAATTTGTTAAATTTTCATTTGAGAAACATGTAAAGCGAAGAAGTGGCTCCTGAAACACGGTTTTTATTAGAAGCCAAGGCCACATTAATTCTGTAAAAGGTTTGAGCAACTAAGTTATTCCGAAATCCTTAGATAGTCACAGGGGACGTATGCCATCACAAGATGTACCTACAATATGATACAATCAATGATGACGCCATCATTGGTTGTATCACCAATCTGGGCTATAGGAGAGATTACGGACGGCTGCCATAAACTTGTCTACAAGTAAAATAGCGGCAGGCGGTTACTCGCCGCAACTGGATTGGTCCCTAATGTCAGGTCAGCAGTGGGCGACAGGGGCAACATGAGCGTTCGCGGCTAGGGTTGACGAGAGGTGCGGCACCGATTTCTCCATCGCGATTATTGCACAAATAACTCTGAACGGATTTCCTTGTTCTATGCCATGAGAACTTCCATCCCTGACCATATAGCTCTAGTCGACGGACAAATAAGGCAAGCGGGAGTGGGATCTAGTCTCATAGGATCCACTTCGTCGCCCGAAGACGAGAGAAGGTGAAGAGAACAGAGACTTCCCTGCCGCATGGGACCTAGGTGCTCGCCACACACCATCAGCTAGCCACAAGCTGCCCGACAGAGACTGACTGCACCGATAGATTTAGCAGAAAGCTAATACCACCATCGGGCGATGGGGTTGTCAATATCCTACATACTTATTCGTCGAACAAATTAGGATGGGCAGCGTTCGGAAAGTTAAGGTAGATGTTTTCATCCAAAATATCTCAGTATCTCAAGACGAAGGTATTTGATAAGTGTGGAATGCAAGTTATGACATACGGAAGCAAAACGTGGTCGCTTACTAAGGGCCCCTTAAATAGGCCTAAGAAGAGGACTACGTTAGGTGTTTTCCTACGCATTAAGATCCGAAATGAGGATATCCATAGGAGAACTAGGGTGACCGACATAGCCCCCAGAATTAGCAGATTGAAGTGGCAGCGGGCAGGGCACATATTGCGTAGAAATAATGACTGATCGCTCGAAAAGGTTCTCGAGTAGCGTCTTCGTAACGGGAAACGAAGCGTAGGCCCACCTCAACAAGATGGACGGATGACCTGGTTAAGATGGCAGGTAGCAGATGAATTTCAATTGCTAGAGATCGGTCCGCGTAGAAGTTACTAGGGGAGGCTTTTTAAGCAGTTTATAGTAATAATAACGATCATTATCAATATCATCTGATGATGATATATTAAGCTGTAATGATTTACAGCCTTATATATCGAACAATGAAGATGATGTTTATTATGAAACAAGTAGCCGCAATGGGCAGTTTACTATTTGGCGTCATCAATTAACTGTCAGCAGTGAATGCGCAAATCTGGCGTATTCCAGTACCAGAACTTTAATGAAATTCAAAACTGGTACCAATAAAGCCATAAAAGTAAATATCTTTTGTCATAGTAATTGACACTTCAACGGGCGACACGTAATCAATGCCATCACCGAGACAGGTCATTTGTTTAAGCCGTTCACTTCCGTTGCCGGTTAATATTGAACTTTATTGCTTTCAGGGCAAAATGATTTAATATTTTACGTTGCGTTTTCAAATATAAATGATTTACTGATACTATAAAAACGTAACGCATAATTTGAGCAGACACCGAATGTTAAAATCAAATTGAGACAAAACTGATCAACGTTACTTGTAATGTGATTACGTGTGAATTTACGCTGGGTACAAAAGTAACATGATTATGAAACCTTAACATAAAAAAGTTATTGTAAATAAATTTTTCATTTATTAACTACTAGCTACCCGCCTCAGCTTCACATGGATGCAATGCTAATACTAAATACACTACAGAAAAACTGTGAACGTTGTATATAAAACCATCATTTTGATGAATCTCGTAGCGTTCAGCCTGCGTTTTCAAAGCGGAAAAAATAAATTATTTACGTCATCACATTAGAAACCTCAGAAATAAAAGTGATTCTCCACTATTGCGTGGATGTTATTTTGTATAATAATGTGTTTATTCAATAGTGTGTTATGTTAACATAAACCTTACTCTTCATCCACTCCATCTATTTGAAAAACTAATCAAAATACGTTGAGTAGTTTTAAAGATTTCAGCATATCCCTATGTAGGGATAGAGAAAGCGAATTTGTTTTACACTATGTAATGATTAACGTTTTTATACAAATCCCCTCTAGTCGAGTAGTTAGCCACAAAACATATCTACGTAAGTTGAAGTCTAAATTTTTAATAATGAATTCATTTCTATCCCAAATACCAAGCTTTTTATGAAACTAAGGCTCCTGGTAGTGGATCATAATCGCCTTTAACATAACATGGGCATCAGTTACTAAAAATCTAAGTAAAATGTTTGTTAAAAAAGGTACTGCCGCTGTACTTAGATAGATGGTACTTAAGTATTGCGAAAGTGAAATCTATAACTTCATTGTTCGTAACCAATACCAACTGTTGCAATTTGGGTTAATACTTTCTACTAAAAGAGCTAATCAAATTTGCTTAACAATATCTTCATATGTGTGTTTGCCTTCGACACGCTAAGTAGAAGAATATCTTCATAAGCTTAATATTTCATCAAGATGGTAAATTTTAATCCGAACAGAATGTTCGGAAGAGTAAAACCGCAGCTACGCACTTTATTAAAATTAAGTTCGAAGTTAAGACAAATGAAAGGCAATAAATTCATAAAATTTGGTATCCATTCCTAGACGTACTGCTTTTGACGTGTATATTAATTGCTTAGTTATGATATAATTAATTTTCCTTCATAATTACGCCACTTTTAAATAATTCTTTCTTAATTTTATGTAGCTGAAAGCAATTTTAACATTTCAATATCTTATCTTTATTCTTTATTTTTTTACAATTTATATTACAACTCAAATGCGAACCTTTAATTAAGATTAAAAACTATATTTTATAACTGATTGTGGAAGTATGGTGCTGTATTAGTAATACTAAAATTGTCACTATACATATATACATATATGACTACCACATAGCCCCAAGGTAAGCCTCAGCCTGCAATATGAATACTAAACAACGGATAGACATACTTCTTACTTATATAATTGTTTCTTGTTATAAATTAGACAACATCTTGAACAAAAGTCAAAAGAAACTGGCATTTTAACGTAATATATTTTTACCTGGCACCAAATCCAATACATACCATTGATACATTGATTCTGTACCATACAAATCTTAAAATCATCAGACATCATAAAAAGCCGCTGGATGCTGTAATAATGCGAGTCAAAGTATTGGAGGAAATTTATTGGAGAAGTCGTAAGTTTAGCAGTGAAAATCCTGTCGATGAAATGATTATAATGATACGTACTCTTTTATGAATTCGTAGAATAAAAACAGCATGAACTGAAACGTATAATTAAACTTAGTCTACGCAAAGTCAGTAAATTAAAGCACTTGTTTCGTTAACTAGGGTGAGTTGCTCTGCATGGAACACCTTTTTATGTCTATAATTTAGTCAATTATCACGCTCGCATAGACATAAACTCGATTTGTCATATTCACAGCGCAAGTTTAAGTCTACTTTGCTGGCACTAGCTACCAGTAACGAGTAGAATAATGTAAATGTATACGTATATTTTAAAATAAACGATTTTAGGCGTTCTGTCTGTCGACTCATTATTCAGTTGTGCATGCCGTGGCAGCCTTTAACTAAGGCAACACTACAATCATGTATTTATAGATATAAGTTTATAATTGTATGGTGTTTGTTTTGTTGGCTGTCCTACATAAATAAATATTATATAAAATAGATATATGACTTTTGAAAAAAATATAACACGCTTTTCATTTGGGCGTGTCAGATCGGATGATTGCTACATACCGTAAATTTTGTTCCAGCATTTATCAAAAATTTCAACGACGCGACGTACATAATTTGCCAAAAAGGGTTAAAATATAGGGTTCATACTCTCAAATGAAACCGTCATAATTTATCTGTGCATCTTATGCATTATTAGTTTGTATTTGTGATTTAACCTTTCATCATCAGCTCAATCAACGTCCCCACCGGGTCGCACGTACGAGCCTACCCATGGCTTGACGACTGATAAATAACATAAAAAAAACTTATTGACTAAGAAACAATGGATAAACATCCATTATTTAGAAGCCATTGTACAAACACCATGCTTAAATTGGGAATGGCGATGTTTGAATTTTTGGTTGATATTCATTTGTTTATCCATCGAGCTCGCTTATAAGTAAGCAGACAATCCAAATCTGCCACTATATTACCAGCAAATCGAAGGTAAAGGTAATGTTTGCATGATTAAAGTTGATGATGATTTTTTAATAAAGTTTGATTCCCAATCGATCAAAACACAATGTCTTGCGACGCAGCTCTAAACAATTTCCGGGGAATAATATCTCCCTATTCATTAATAATTGGCCATAAGATATAATCTCCTTATTATTGTAACGGTTAGGTAACGTAGCATAGTAGCCGATGCGTATTGGACAGTTTGCTCTCATTGTCTTCATAATTCAGCCATACCCATTTTATAATTCTAATTTACTTACTTTTCCATTTCCAATTCGATTCAAAATATATTTATAAGTCAAACCGAAGCCTGTTTTCAACTCTGAAGAGGTTTGCAATTGATCCGCATTCACGATTACTCTCTAGTCATCATTGACAGTTAAGATAATTACAGCCTGTTTTGTTCCGTAGGTCAAAAACTCCACAGCGAGATATACATTCGAATAACAAAATTAATTTGAATTTAAAATTCCGAACGAAACGCTGAACTGCAAAGATTCTGTGGGACTGTAACGGACCCGCATACCATTTTTAATACTTAAGATAACTTCATCTGGTAGTATTCATCAAAAAGGGAACGAGACTTTAGAGACCCACGAGTTCAAATTTCACTAACTAAATTTACGGCCAAAACCCTCAATGGAAAATGTCATTAGAAGATAACCTTCATGATGATGGTTGACGTGCACCTATTACGTAAATATACCTAATATAAACGAGTTTATTATTAACATTAACATGCATTTATATTAAAATGAGGCGTTATGACAATGCATTAATATGCAGCCCACAATCCGGGATTACAGTATTAACCGATGAGTTTACAATTTGCGGTTTGTTTGTACACAGAGACAAATCATTGTTTATTGGAGAAACATTGTTTTGTCGCTTAAATTAAATCAAATTATTTTGATGTTCGGGACATCGCTTTCAGAAGTTTAAAGCAGTGACTATACAACGAGATATGACTATTTAAGACATTTTTAATGATATTTTACATTTTGGGCCAGTTCTTATATATTAGAACCACTATTGTAAACGCTACATAATTTTTATTTTGACAACCCAGTTGTTGTAGCGGTTAAGATGTCACACGTCGGCTGCTACACCGGGAGTTCCGGGTTCGATCCCCTAGTTAGCTAGCTATTTATAGTATTCAATTAATACTAATAGATATTTACCTCACTATGCAACATAATATGTTTCAAGATAAGCGACTATCCCGACGGTATAGCATAGGACAGGTAACCAGAATATTTTCGGCGGCAAGCTTACTTTTTGTAATGAAAATTGATTAAAGAAAAGAATAAAAAATATTTGAAACAGCCATGCTGTTTAGTGATACCTGGAGGGTTTTTATTATTATTTGGGTTTGGGGGCTATTCAGGCTTAAACAGACCTGTAGTCACCTCGACCTGAAAGCTATTTTGTGACTCAGTCCCCATTTAAGAGTTCTTCTAAATTTGATGGATAAACTTTATAGATTTGATGTCACTTGGGCTTAAAAGGTAGTTGCCCAAGTCGATGTTTCGCTTCTGTTGTAGAGGACAACAATGAAGGTGTTCATCTTGTGAATGATGAAGCTAAGTGATTCAGCTGAGCTTCATGACTCTTCAACTTACAGTGTCCAGTCAGTGCCCTTATAATAGCCCTGACTTTGGGTTTTCTGACCTGTAGCAGTTCAGAGGTAAGCTTCTTCGAGTAGGCTTTTATTAGCGCTTTTGAGTGATCCGCCTCTAGCGACTCTAGCCAGTAGTTAACAGAGTCCAGGAGGAGCTTCCGTTTCAATTCATTTTTCACCACATTTTCAGGGATGCCACAGACAAGTGCCACAGTTCCTTGGGTGGTATTTGCTCCAGCCTTTGCGAGTTAATCGGCATTTTAATTACCAATTATACTAGAATGACCTGGTACCCATTTGAATGTTATCCTGTTTTTTCACCCTGATCATTGAGTTCGGTCACGCAGTCTTTTGCCAGCCTTGATTTTAATGTGGTTGAGCAAATTGCTTTTAGATCTGCTTGACTGTTAGAACATATTATTACCTTTTCATTAGCACAGTTGTCCAGTCGATTCTTCCGCTCATTCTATGATGGCGTATACTTCATCCTTGAAGATGGAAGTATACTGACCCAGATTGGTGCTAATGTTAGCTAGGTTGGTTTCTGTATGCTCCGTATCCAACTCTGTTGCCCATTTTGGGACCATCTGTGTACTAGATTTTGCTATCAGTGCAGGTGTTGGGGCTACTTAGCCATTCCTCCCTGCTAGGAAGCTCCACTTTGTAATGTTTAGTGAAGCTGAGCTCGGGCATCATGACATCGCTTGTCATGGAGTACTAAGAGTATTCTCCCTAAGGGATCTTAGTGTCTTTGAGCTCCATTGAGTTACCCCGCTTCGCTCCATTCTGCACATGCTAGCCCTCGCCGCCTTATCTAGGTATAGGTGCAGGGGCGGTAGATGTAATACGGTATTGAGGGCGTTGGTAGTGGTGATACTCATAGTCCTTGTAGCCAACATTGCGGCTGTTCTTTGTAGGTTATTTTACTTAATCTGGCTAGTCCCTTGTAGAGCTTTCTTCCACCAGACCACGGCTGCGTAAGCAACCATTGGCATCCAAGGCACGGCAATGCGTTTATAGCGTGGCGTTCAAAAGGTTGATGGTACGTCAGGATTTTGTACCAGAAAAGGTGAAGGAGTATTATTATAATACTTCTTTATGAAAAGGCGGCAAGCCCCCTATCCCCTGCAGTGCGACGTAAAAGGCTGGTTGATTTACTGTTACGTTTCTTCAGATTGTGTTAGCCAGAGCCTCGTTCCTTGTTCTAACTACTGGATTCGCCACGGGTGGTAATTTTGTATTGGTTTACAACCACATTTTGGATGGTACAGCTTGAAAAATATATATTTGTGAATTTAAATTCATTTCTATCTAGCCTTGCCCCGTACTATTAACCGCGACATAAAATATTCTCCCGCAGTAAAACGAAACCTAAACCTAGTCAGCTAACTATTAAAATTGGTTCGTAAGGCGTGGTACAGCGCGCAGTACAGCATGACTTTATTTTACAAAAATAAAAAGATTTTTCTTTAATAAAAGTAGCCAATCCAATTTTATTTATAAGTATGTGCATCTATACATTGCTATCATGATTTCATGCCGTATGTGGACGACAGATTCGAACACAAAAGTCACCACCTCTACTTTTTCCATGGATACTATAATAGGTGGCTAAGGGACAAAAAATTAGGAGAGAACGGGTAGCAGCGCTCTCTTATTTATTATACACCTCGTTCAATACGTAAAACTGTCTCCAATCCGGCTGTCATGCATGAAGATTATGGCAGAAGTCTTTATAATAGTAAAGTAGGCACTTATTCCAGGTACTTTACTTATACTTTTACTAAGTGGTAGACTCGATACTGAGTCGTCTAGGTAGGTACCACCGCAGTGCTAGATATCTACCCGTGAAACAGGAGAGTTATGCACTTTTGTTTCGGGTTGAGGACACTGTAGCTAGTAAAAATTACTGGGTATAAGAGACCTAACATCTGTTGTCTCGGATGACGGGCGCAGTGCGGCATTGATGGAGGATAATAACTGTCTATCAGTTGTTGGTCTCCTTTAATGCCGCTCTGTCATAGTCTGGCGTATCACTTACCTACCATTAGGTGAACGTCCAGACCGTCCTACACTTATAACATGAAAAAATGCTATTTTAATTCATGGATTATAAATGTATTACCATAATTAAGCACGTCAGGATATATGCCAGTATTCGTATTAACTAACTTGGTAATTACCCCTTTCTAAGTCATACACTTAATATCAGATACTTTAATCTTATCAGATCCCTAAATATAGCTTTTTATCTCCATTAGCGTTTTTTTTAAGTAAGTGCCTGAATTACCTGAGCAACATAATTTGCTTGACCTTAACTTAATACTACATTAATTAAAAATGCTGTCACCGTAATACTAAAATTTAAAAAATATTTATTCTCACTATAATTAATCTTATCGCAACGAGGTCAAAGTAAAAACCAATACTAAATGTGTTTTAATTATTTTTTTTCTTATCCATTGAGGTAACAACGTTTCAAGACGGTTTCTTCTTTCCTAGACCTCTTCTTTATGTCATTCGGTTTGTTATAAAAATAATAATATCCTGAACTAGATATATATCGATTTTACTGTCACTTATTTATTCTGTGGGGAACTACCGCTACTGCATTTGCTTTATTCAGATTAGCAGTGTAGTGATGTCTCAATTTGGGTATTCGTTATCTAGTTATAACAATTTCGTATCATTATTACCAGGCAATTAATGATGTTACAATATCCTCGCCAAAAATCCTTATGCAGTAGCTAAGTAGGTACGGCGACACTGATCGAATATCATCCGTCAACCTTTACGGATCATATTCGTCTTCATAACGATAATGCCATAAGAAATATGATACAATCACGTGTAATAAAGATGCGTTATTATTCTTAAAGCGTATGTATTATGATAATCGTAACTTGCATATTCGGGACATATACGTTTGACGGCTGCGATATATTTGAAGGCGTACCCACTGCAACGGATATTGCCGTGATGTTTCTGCGAGATAAGCTCATTTCTTATCACGTAGGCCCGTGAATGCGAGGGCTGGCACTGCCAAGTCGTTACGTTTTATTCTTTACGCGTGACTTTATAGTTTTATGAGAGAAGATACCGACAAGCGGAATTTAACAAGAGCCGTCCATGCCATGTTTTATGTCGTGTCAAGTGAGATCAGTATTATGTAATATAATATGGTACAGTAATATGTAATATAATAATATCCGGTCGAAGCAACATAGACATAGTGAAAAACATGACCCCGCCACTTGACTCTGTAATTGCCGCATCGGCCGGACTCCTTTAAAGTTCTAAAAAAGGTCTCATATAATATATCTTTCAAGGTTAGCTCACTATAAACTTTTTTCTAGTAACCAAATTTGTCTGAAAATAAAGCATTATTTGCGAAGGTGTTTTCATAAACATGATGTTAACCTTAACCAAATAAATAATAATATGTTTAAAGTGAAATTGACCTTATTTCAATAAATATCTAAGAAGATATCGTAGTCTTAACTCACACATATAAACGAAGTAGCAGGTTAAAGTAAGCGTTAGCCTAATGTAACTATTCCATGCGGACGTAGTGACGCGAAAAATCTAGCAATCTAATAAAAATACATTATACAAATATATAATTCATCAGATAAGGAAAAACCTTACCTGTTTATGGGGAACAAAATGTATTTACTCAACTTTTATTGCAAATACGAAAATAGCAAAATGAAACGTCATGTTATTTTCTTTTGCCAAAGGATTTTTCTGTATTATTTTACGATTAATTTGAAAAATTTCCAGTTTGTTTAAACAATCTTGAAGTGCGTACTATTTTTGTTAAGTTTATTTGTTAAAATTGTAATAACTTTTTGTGACCCCTTATTAGTCATTGCACATAATAACAACCATGCCTGATTATCTTGCAATGCACATTTCGGCAAGCTTTATCCGAAATCTATTAAAATAAAATATTAACGATTAACTTTCAAAGTTTGTTACTAACGATGACCTTAATCGTTGCGAAAAAAAAACAATTCAGCGCGCCATTTCTTCTTTCCTCATTTTGTTTGGTTGACTTTATTTAAAATACACAAACGCACCAAGTTACGTATAAGTAATTGTAAATTTCATATCATGCATTTCGAAATCTGAGAAAGTGATAATGGTAGAACATATTTTTATTGTGATATCACTGATACATATCTTAATACACCACCAACTAGCAACTACGAACTCTAGGCTCGTTGAGGTTTTTGTGATATTTTATGACTAAACTTCAAAGCTTTTCCAGGCTACAGAACAGTGACTACTGAACACAGACCTTGACTTTAAATAAATATTTATCAAAATAAATGACAATATAGTAAACCTTTGACAGTACGAGTAAATCACTTATTTTTTATGTTATAAGTGTACAGGACGGTCAGGACGCTCACCGAGCAACATTGAAGGGGACCAACAACTGATAGACAGTTATTATCCTTCATCAATGCCGCACCGCGCCCGTCACCCGAGACACCAGTTGTTAGGATTCCTTTACCCGATAATTTCACTAGCTACAGTGCCTTATCCCGAAACACAAAAGTGCATAACACTCCTGTTTTACGGGACGATATCTGGTCGGATACTCTGGATACTGAGTCGTCTAGGTAGGTACCTAGACGACTCAGTAGCGAGTCTACCATCTAGTATGTAATAATAGTTTTTGAAATGTAGATTGTACAACAAATAGGTTAGTATGTTTTAGCACCATATTATGTACGTATATGTTGGTACTACATAGTATTAGACTGTGATTTTTGAACTAAAAAGTAATTTTGAATAAATATTAACATAAAATTTAAATAAATAAAAAATGTATATGAAACATATTTTTTTAGTATGGGAAGTATAAATGTGGAACATATTTCAAGCGCTCTCAACACCTTAGCACCAAAATGACACACTTCGCCACGCAACGTCAACTCTGAAGGGTTTACGTACGGATTTTGCATTACGATAAGTGAATTTATTATACACGCTCCCAGACCGATCTCACTTCTCGTTATAACGGATATTCCGGCATATCGCGTGACACCGGTATTATGATGTTACAGTATCTGGACTGCAACATATGTTCTGGATCCTCATTTTGATAACTGTCTAATATATGTAATATAGCCAGCCCCTTGTCACCATCGGGATACAAGACGCAGGCGAGCGTTCCCTCCTTACGTGGTTGACATTCCACATATCCGCACAGCCCGCTATGGTGCCTCGTTCCTAATGCCCACCGCAAAGGAGGAACTCTTTGCCTCCCTATGTTTATCCCGATCATTACAATCTGGCCGTCTTCAATGCAACAGTGAATAGGCTGTTCCTAGGCAGGCATGATCCATCCTCGGCCGCATCATCACTTACCATCAGGTGAGATGGCAGTCAAATGTCTGTCTATAGAAGATAAAAATAACATTCATATTTCAGTATTGGCCAGATGCGTTTATACAAAAAAATAATCATTTATAAGAAATATATATATATATATATAAATAACTAACTTGAGACTATAAATCAGAGTTCCGATACTTCAGATATAATATTATAAAGGCTTACAAAAATGTGAAGGGATAAGGTACGATTTCTATATTCTAGCTTTTGCCCGTGGCTCCTCTTGTGTAATATTAGGGGTAATATGGTTCCGTTTTCTTGTTCGTCTGGACGTCTTCCTATCGATTTTAACTTCATACATTGAAAACAGCGATAAGTCACATAAAATTTCATCCCCTTTTTTTATGGCTTTGGGGGCTTTTTTGTTAAAGGCAAATTGTCCACAAACCAATTTTTAGCTTTCTACCTTTAAAATGCTGAATGCTCGATACAAACGTCACCCCTTTTATGGGAAGTGGAGGTTAGAATAAGACCCAAGTGAGTCTCCATCCCTTCAACTATTCCAGCTAAGAAAATCACGTCTGTTTTGTAGGTGCTGTTCGTGGACAAAATATAAAATCAAATTTGAATCCCCATACATCACCTATCCAGAATATAAATAGGTGCTGATTGTGAACTAGGCGAGGTAATATTCTAGCAGATACTATTTGCATGGGTGGACTACGTTAAATACATGCTATCAACTAAATGATTGTCCTTCCTAACAACTCAAAAACTAGCAAACCGAAAACGCTTAATTCTATTTTAATGTAAATTCCAAATACGTTAGCTGGGTGCCCATTGGTTACGAAAAAAAGGAACGCCGAGTCATATTTGATTATTGCCGAATAAGGCGTATGAAATCTGTTTACTTATAATATTGAAATGGTATAACATCAATGTTTCTTTGAAAGAAGATGACTTTGCAAATTAGCGGGGTAAGAGTGTTTTTGATACATGTACTCAAAGTTGGCCTAGTATTATATCTAATAGCTTCATAAATAATTTCATATTTTACTTAATAACATAAAAAGTATTCAAAACAAATACATAAACTTTAATTTGGGTCAGGCTGAATACAGAGTCACCACGGTAGTATTAACCACAGTGCCAGATATTTTTACGTAATCCAGGCACAGCAAGTCCATAGTGAGCGCCGCGGTTTTTAAAAGAGGCACAGTAAGTAGTTTGTTTATATTCGGGACCGATGGAGTAGACACTTCAGGACCTTAAGCACCGAGTGGTCACCCCTTGTATCGCAATTCAGTTTAAAATTCAAATGACTGTTCAGGCAACGGTAAATGCTGTAGCATTTCTTGGTCAATATTTAAGTTTGAACATTGATTAACATGAAAATTCAGCGAGCCTTTTGGGCACGGTACCTTGATATGAGTGATAAGGGACACTGATTTTGTTTAAGCCTATATCATTAATTTTATTTCCAATTCGATAAACAAAGGAAATTGAAAAGCCAGCCAGAGTCATTATTTACTAGTTTACCATAAGGTTGTATTAAATTACTTGGTTATAAAGCTAAAAATACTTTTATAAAACAAAAACAATATTTTCATATTTTTATGTAAATCTTTTTTTCTGTCTGCTTTATAAAATGATGCGCAGTTTGGTTTCAGACCTGGGCTCTCTACCGAAGCTGCTGTTTTGTGTCTCAAGCAGACTGTCCAGTATTACACAAAGAGGGAGACGCCGGTGTATGCGTTGTTCTTGGACCTGTCAAAAGCTTTTGACCTGGTTCAATATGAGGTCCTATGGAAAAAGCTTGCAGAGGACACTAATCTGTCGTATGAATATGCGTCAATCCTGAGGTACTGGTACTCTCATCAGGATAATTATGTAAAATGGTCTGGAGAGTTGCTAGGGAGTACAGATTGAAGAGTGGGGTGAGGCAAGGTGGGTGAGTTCACCGATCCTTTTCAATCTTTACATGAACAAGCTGATTGAGGACTCAGTAGTGCAGGAGTCGGCTGTTCCATTGATGGACCTTCGTTAATAATATAAGCTACGCCGATGATATGGTACTGCTGTGCCCTTCAATCAGTGCGCTAAGGAAACTGGTTGGAATCTGTGAGAAGTATGCATTGGCTCATGGTCTTAAGTATAATAGTGCTAAGAGTGAGTTGTTGGTTTTTAATGCTAGGAATAAAAGTTATAAAGTCCCTACCGTAAAGCTGAATGGCATGCCTCTTAAACAGGTACACAGTTTTAAGTACCTGGGGCATTGGGTCACTGAGACATTAAATGATGACTTGGATTTGGAACGAGAGCGTAGGCTCTGTGCGTTAGGGCAAATATGCTTGCTCCAAGGTTGCACGCTGCTCACAGCACGTTAAAATTACTCTTTTCAAAGCATATTGTAACTCCTTATACACGTGCAGCCTGTGACCAATTATACCCAAAAAGCGTACAGGCTTTGCGCACTCAGTTTAATAATGCATTCAGGGGTCTGATGGGGTTGCCCCGTCAGTGCAGTGCCTCAGGTATGTTAGCAGCTGCTGAGTCGATAGCCTCTCGGCTATAGTACGCAAGCGCATTGCATCCCTAATGCAACGGGTGCGGGGCAGCACCAACAGCCTCCTGAAGACGGTCGCAGCGAGACTGACGTGGACAGTAATATTATGAAACACTGGACTCAGTATCAGCTCGCCAAAGACACAAAGGTCAACTATCGCGCCTATTTGTACTAACATAGTTTTTAAGTTTAATTATTGTTACTAACACTATGGATACATTTCCGAAATAAACACATTTTATTTTTTATTTATTTATTTAAAATATAACTTTATTTCTGACTTTAGTCGACAGCCCTTACAACAAAAGTGGATAGATGATGTCATTATATCACGCCGCGGTATTTATCATTCAAGAGGTTGGGACCTACGTGAATCAGCTCTGATTTTGTTTTAGGCCTGAAGGGCAGATGCCCATACTTCAACTTTATGTAATTGAATAAGTTAATATTTTGTTTTGGATCCTCCATAAATAAGGGAACGAGACTTATGTGAATACTTAAATAAGCTTCCAACAAAATGAAGCCGTGATTTATGCAATAAGGTTTCGTATGTTGAAAAAGCTAATTTTAAATATTCTTTCTGTTATGTTGTAGTACATTTTTTTATAGGTAACAAAGATCTGTGGTTACCTTTCTACACGTATAGAATGTTAGGACTCTAGATAAGACTCGTTTTCTAATAAACCTAATTGATAAAGATAAATTTACTAGGAAATTTGTAAAAATTCGTAGGATTCTAGGGATATTTTTTTACGCCTACATTTCCGCAAATTGATCAACACCTAAAGTTGTATAGTGGCCATTACTAAAATAGTAACTCAACGTCGTTGTTCATAATTTTATTAAAAAAATACAGTTTCTGCCGCTGCCGGGCACGCGAGCTTTGCTTCCTCAGCTCGTGGGTTCTTGAGGTCACAGTTCTAACCTAACCTAAACAACATAAATAAAATACTTATAATTTAGAAACAAACTAATAAGTTCAAATATGAATAAATACAATTATTGACATAGAACACATTTATGACTAGTAAAGTACTTATTTCTAATGATTAAAAATATTCTGTAAGAAGTACTGGGATAATCGAAACTTTTAAATTTATAGTTCGGCAAGTCTGATTGCACCTAAGTCAGCAAGCATTGCCTCTGTCAACATCGATCAATCAGAGAGCAGTAAATTATTTGCTACATTTAAAAGAAGCTAATAAAAAGCTCTTCTATGATTGGTCTTTTCTTTTTTAATCTTGCGGAAGAGTATTCTTAAATTTACCTTGATATGTTTCAAATTAATAAACTTACGAAACTGTAGGCGTAAAGAAAACAATTTATCACTGGCGTAGAATCCTATGAAAGTTTATAAATTTGCTAGAAATTAATCAACTTGCAATTCTTATTATTTTCCGGTGACATACATTAAGTTAAATCCAAATTCATTTATTTAAAATACGTTGTCACAAACTTTCGCATTATTATTATCAATTGGATTTCCATTCCCAAACTCACAAACTAAACATTCATATGTTTATTAAATTACTCAGTATGCAGCAATAGCGGCCCACATCCAACTTATAGTCTCGTTACGTCTAGATTAAC
Organism: Leucinodes orbonalis; assembly: GCA_019425675.1. NCBI lineage: Eukaryota > Metazoa > Arthropoda > Insecta > Lepidoptera > Crambidae > Leucinodes > Leucinodes orbonalis. The sequence goes on from PQWD01011913.1 coordinate 48,291, forward strand.
TATTGCTGGGAAAATTGGAGCTTCTCTAGTAATGACGACGTCTGAAAATGAACGTGGCATCATTGGCTGTTAAAACGCTGACTGGCACTTATGAGTTAGGTCATTATTGACCTACTTATAAAAATAATTTCTCCAGCAATTCAGTTCATTTTTCGCCCCTGCCCTGCTGTGAGATCATTTTTGGTGCTTGATTATGATGACAATAATTATCAGCGCACATCTAAAGCAAGTATGTTAAAAACGAAAATAAAACTTGGAACCTCATTTCAGATAAAAAGCAGAAGTTCTGTAACTAAAGAAATAATCGAGCCAAGTACCTGATTAAGAATGCCGATCAAGATTTCTGCTGATACCGACATTATAAAATCGGTATGCCAGCATTTCCTAAAGAGTTGAATAGATTGCTGAATGTGCTTTTCAAGAGTAATTGGTTGATGCATTTTGAAACTTCATAGTTTGCTCTTGCAAAGTAGGAGTGAGTAAAAGGCTAATATAATATGACCTATATGTAATCAGTAAAAAGATTTTTTTGTCTATGACCCTTAACCAACATCAGAGTACACAAAATATCAATTTAGATTTTCTTTTATTAAAATATTGTCTCAACTGAGATGAAACTTGACTATACAGTTGAAAAACAAAATATTTGCTCATATCTACAGACATTTGATTAATATCATCATAAGTATTTTTTTACTTATATGAGTATAAATACATACAGTCACATATTATCTACTTCATAGTAGTGATGTGCTGCTATAATTTTGTGTAAGTAAAAACCAACAATTACGAAATAAAAAAATTAAATCATCATAATCACTACCAAATTTATATTATAGCCGTTCTATTAAGTCAATTCTGCATCACACACCCGTGTATAGGAAACGATATCCTCAATACACACCAATACGCACTGAACCAGTGTTGCCACTCAATAATCCACATCGAATGTTGTGTACCGATATTATTGCGCTAAAATAAGCTATCGATAGTATCGATTCTATCGATAGTAATGATGATTTACAAGGTCAGCCATCGATAGTTCAACTATCGTTAGTTTGGCAAAACTGAAGCACCGCGATAGGCAATTGTCCAGAATCCTTCAGTTACCAGAGTTGGTGGGGAAAGACCAAGCCCAGCAGTAGAATATAAGACTGAAATGAAAAATTCGAGGCTTTTGACTACTCGAACTACAATTGTTTTATCCCAGTTATCGATTATGAGTGGACCCAGTCACCGAAATAAAATTATTTATTTTTTCGGATCTGGCGGGTAGAAAATTCAACCGTAATGCTGTCCAAATCCATGCAATCACAGTATGTATGTATTATCAGTAATGTCATCATTAAAATAAATAAACAATACAGAAAGAAGAAGAAAAAAGAAAGAAGAAGTTATGGGACGAGCCTCTCTGTGAAATCGAATGGAAGAATTTATATAATACATTTGATATTTTTTGATTATTGATTGAGCGGGTATACCGCTGAACGCACTCGTCTTTTGGCTTTGCGAAAATGGGAATCAGGCCTTTGGTTGCACTCCCTCCCTTCCACTAATTTAGGCACTTTATTAGAAAATTATGTTTTTAGTTTTGCCGCATCCATGCGTTTGGGGGCTCCTTGCACTGTTCCCCATCGCTGTGCTTGTGGTGACATGGTAGACACATATGGTCGACACGGTCTTTCCTGCAGCAAAAGTGCCGGCCGTTTCTCCCGTCATGCGAACTTAAATGAAATCATCAGAAGAGCTCTGGCTAGTGCATCTATTCCTGCCATCCTTGAACCTAGCAACCTTGTGAGGAGTGATAGCAGGAGGCCCGATGGAATGACTTTAGTTCCGTGGAAGATGGGTCGTCCTTTAGTGTGGGATGTTACTTGCGTCGATACTTTAGCACCGTCTCGTCTTCCACGTAGTTCGTCTGAGGCTGGGTCAGCGGCTGCTTCAGCTGAATTCAACAAAGTTCGTAAATATGCCAACCTGACCAACACAGTTTTATTTGAACCTTTTGCTGTGGAAACGTTTGGACCGTGGGGACCATGTGCCCATCGTGTATATCGGGATTTAGTAAAACGTGTAGCCGAGTATACAGGTGACAGACGAGTAGGTGCCTTTCTTGGTCAACGTTTAAGTTTGACTATACAACGCGGGAATGTTGCCAGCCTTATGGGTCACAGACTAGGGGCAGTGATTTGGGACACCTTTTTTACGTTTTGTAAGTTTCTTAGTTTTTATTATTTGAATTAATTTATTTTGTTTAGTTGATACATAAATAATTATTTTGTTAATGTAACAATAAAGAAATATCCGCTGACATTGACACAGAACCATCTAGCCCCAAGTTAAGCTTGTATTACGGGTACTAAACAACTGATACACATACTTATACACTTTTTTGTAATAACATACATATGATACATACCAACACCCAGACCAATACAAACAGACATGTTCATGCACACACATGTTTGAACTGCCCAGGGATCAAACAGGAACCTTTGGTAGCTGACGTTTCAACCACTACATCAAATGGGCCGTCAAATTCCATATATCACTTTTCTGACAAAGACATAATCTGCTCATAGACCAATTCTCATTCATTCAACAAGCATATGAGTATGAATCTTTTAATATTTCATGCATAAGCCTTGGCTCATACCATCTAACTTCATACATTAGGTACTAAAATCGTTTTGTTATTCAAATAGCGTTTCACGGTCTTGAATAAAGCGTCTGTAACGTGTACATATAGAAAAAATGTTGGGACAAATGACGCCATAGTATCACAAATCTCCATTTTATTTTTTTATAAGGAGACGTATAGTCGTTTCGTGAAGATGCTTACACGAATAGGGGCATGAAAGTTTTATAGATGTCCCTGTTTACGGTTTCGGTTTAAAAGAGATAAAGGACGTGTCTTGTCTCCTGGTGATTCCTCAAAATGATGTTATTTGAATTTGCTCGAAATAGTACTCTGTATTCGAGTTGAAGTTAAGCCGTAAAAATTTCCTCCCATTTCTCCAAATAAGATGTGAACGTGTCCGTTTGAAGTTATCGACTTTTAAAAAAAACGTTAAGTCTATATATGAACACTCATCCTTCTATAACAGGAAAGATCAAGGTATTTCTATACGCATGCAGCTAATAATGCAGATTTGGTTACATTTTAGTAAGATCCCGAAAACTAGTAAGTATTTCAGCATTTCTTCTTACTATTTTCATCACTCATTGTTATTTTTATTGTATACTAGATGTTCTTCACGGTATTACCTAAGTTATAAATTTATATTCTCCCGCAGATAAGCATAACCTAGAAGCGCGCTGCTCACGTGACGTTTCCTAAATAAAAAGTATTTTTTTAAATAAAATTAGCCTATGTTTTTTCTTAAGAGCGTCGGTGGCTCAATGGTGTGGACTGTCGCCCTCCTACCGGGAGGGCTGAGGTTCAAATCCCGCCACGTACCCATATCATTTCGAATTTTCGAAATTGTGAGGAAACCTTCATGCACGCCTGCGAAGAGATTCAAAGGTTGTGTGTGAAGTCGTCTAATCCGCACTGGGCCCGCGTGGACGACTAAGGCCTAATCACCCTATACGGGTAGGCTCGTGCCCCTCGGTGGGGACGTTAAATGAGCCGATGATGATGATGTTTTTTCTTATTACATATTTTAAGGAAGGCGCTATTACCTACAATGTCTCAGTGAATTTGCAGAACTGTTATAATTTGAGATTCACAAAGTCTCGCTCATAGTGAGTTATTATTTTTATATATTAAAAAACATTTTTTTTGTAAAGATTAAATACTGAGTTTCTTGCTGGATTCTTCTCAGTGGCAAACTACCGTCTGAACCAGTGGTGGCTTTATTTGACATTCATATATGTTCTGTAAGGACCAAAATTAAATAAACACGTTTCACTTTCATTCATTTTCATATGATTAACCTGTGAACCTAGCTTAAAGATCACAAAAGCAAAAAGTATTCACTTTTAAATGTATTCATCATCAGTTCCCACTGAGGGGCACGAGCCTACCTGTATAGGGTGATTAGGCCTTAGTCGTCCACGCAGGCCCAGTGCGGGTTGGCCGACTTCCTTATTAAGGACTTGGTTATTAAAATTTCAAAACAAATTAAAAAAATATTTCCATGTTTCAACAATCCGAAAAATACAAATGTTTGAATTATAAATTGTGCTTCAGAACTTAAATGTTGAACTCGCGAATTTGCAACAACCGCTTCCAAGAACAATGCAAACTAGCATCGTTAAATGTCAAGTCGACAGTATGTAACTCCCGCAGTTAATTCACTATTCAAGTTCTATAGAGGATAGGAATACTTTCTAACAAGATAACTGCACCTAGATATTTAAATACGGCGTGGCTAAACATGCTTAATTAATTTTCCTTCCTTGCTTAGCATGTATCTGCGCAAGACAAAAGTCATTTTTAATGACTAAATCTTACCGCAACAAATATGCGTCGATGGCCGTTACGCCTTATTTAAAACATTTGTTTACTTGACCTTAACTATACAGCTTGATGGCGTGAAAAAATTGCAGAAGGATTCGATTGGGCAAACGAAAAGATACGTAAGTCTTTAATAAACGATTCCGTAATGTTTAAAGATAAACGCCTCAATGTTACTATGGTTAATAATTCTTATTAGTTGATGAACCATGACGACTATCGGAAGCTCGGTAAAGGAAGCTAGATAAAGAGAACAAAGGACAGTTATATCTAGCTCAAAATGGAGAGGGAACCCTTAGTCCATCAGTGGACTATAATAGATTGCAGAGAGAGATCATGCGATATAATATTTCATCCCAATATGGATGTTCAGAGCATAGCGATGATGCCAATTTTCAACAATACTAAGGGATACTGGGCCTACTTTGATTTTACATAATTATGTGAAACCCAAAAAATATATTTGACTTGCAAGTTGTTTAAACTTACAATTTGTAAACTTACAATTTTGCTACAGCAGTTTTCAGCTACTTTATTGCTTCTTCTCAAATTGGCATTCATCGGAGAGAGGATTCGGACCGTGCTCATCGCGGTGTTTTTGGCAGGCCGCCAGGACTTCGTTTTTATGTGCATCAGATGCACAAAAAATATTTGACTTTGATCCCAACAGCTTTATACTAGGCCTGCCTTAGGCCTTAATAAGGAATGGAAATCTTTGCCTCCTTATGTGTTCCCCGATCATTACAACCTGGCCGTCTTCAAGGCAAGAGTGAATAGGCTATTTCTAGGCAGGTATGATTCATCCTAGGCCGCATCATCACTTACCATCAGGTGAGATGGCGGTCAAATGTCTTCCTATAGAAGATAAAAAAAGGCATCTTAATGTTTCTATAAAGTAGACGCTAGAATTATGCTTTAAAAAGGATTTCAAAATATTTAATTTATAGATCACCAGCTTTTCTTCTCACCTTTACAATACTAAATACAAAAAGTAAAGGGAATGTTTTTATTTGATGGTGAGAGAAATAAAAGCGCTACGTAAGGGATACTCCCACCTTTATATGTCCATATTAGTTTCGCCTCAGAGAATCAACCTTTTACATGGACCCAGTGATTTCCTTTTAGTTTTGTAACTTTATCTTACAATGCTCCTTTAATCAGAAGTTTGTTTCTAAGAACCAAGGGTTTTATATACTTTTTTAACGTGCCCACTAAGGTTATTATTAGAATTCTCGTAATCGAATTTATGTCCGAATACGGTTTTCTTGATAAGAAAAGTTATTATAGCTCGTGAATAAAATAAAAATGTGAAGTTTAACTCAGCGTTTACTTATGTAAATTGAAACTCCAAATATAAATACAAGTGAAAAAGGAAATTATTCCGAGTCCGGAATGGTCAGAACTTTTCGCTATCTGCTAAACATAAATAAACATAAATTATTTTCTTTTTGGAAATATTTGTGTTTATATTATCCAATCTCTGGACATTAAGAGCTTTATTTATATTTATTATAGATATTATCTAAGATACTAGCAGTGTTTTGTTTATAATTAGACTGTTCGAGTCCAAATATACATGTTACAACTTTATCTTGCGATATTTCCACATATGCTGGCCGGCGCTGGCAAATGTGCTAAAACAATGTTTGTTAAATGATTAAGATTCATTTGGGCTATTCAACATCTCTCTTCCAATGACACTGCTACGATGACGATATCGTCAGCAACACGAAGATGAGAAATATACTCTCCATTCACGTTGACGCCTCGTTTAGTCCAGTCCAGGGGCATAAAGACATCCTCCAATGCGTTTGTGACCAGTTTCGGTGTATAACATCCCCCGGTCTCACACCACGACGCAATTTGATGGGTATGGTCCGCTTCGCGCATCGTCGCTGCGTTAGAGAGTTATAGGTAAATTTTAAGATTTAATCTATTCAACCTTTTGCAGTCCACTGCTGGACATAGGTCTCCCATATTTTGCGCCAGATGTCCCGGTCCCTACGTTTTTCTCATCCAGCCTCCACCAGCGACCTTTCGCAAGTTGTCGGTCCATTGGGCCGGAGGGCGTCTTACGCTACGCTTGCCGAGACGCGGTCTCCACTCCAGAACTTATCTGCTCTAACGGGCATCGGTTCTGCGACATACGTGACCAGCCCACTTCCACTTCAACTTGCTGATCCGACGGCCTATGTGATAAGTTTAGTTCTCTTACAGATTAAATCATTTCTGATCATATCCCTAAGAGAGACCCCGAGCATAGCTTGTGCGTTGAGTGACTTTGGACTTGTGAACCAATCCCGCAGTCAGTGTCCATGTCTCAGCTGCGTATGTGCACACGGAAAGGACGCATTGCCGAATCGTTTACATTAGGACATAACGTATCTTGCCGAATTTAATGTTATAGGTAAATAATTCAGATCCATTTTAAACATGAACGATAATAATATATAAAACACAATGAGTTTTAATCAACATCACGCAATAATTCAGATCCATTTTAAACATGAACGATAATAATATATAAAACACAATGAGTTTTAATCAACATCACGCATTTTGCAGTAAAGAGCTTTCTCTAGTCCCTCCCCGTATTAGGATCCATGTCACGTCAACAGTAATGGAATATTCAACATACAAATATATTATCAACATTACTTGAAGTGTATATTACATTTCACTAATAACTTTAAAACTTGCGTATTTGCACAGCTTAAACATTGACTACACGAGATAATGGTAGGAGATGGGTGTAGTGATTCTATTTCGTGAAAATAATTATTTTTATCTCGACGCCTTGAAATATTTATTTAATTTATTATCTAGGTTTATTATAATTGCACATTGATGTTAACATTGAATAAGGTTTACATTAACTTTTAAAACACAACAAATAGTTTTCGTGTTGCTACATAACACAACTCAGTAACGCGCTAATTTTATCTTTTGTCTAAATATTTTTTTACGATACTAGACACACAATCACATTAAAACTTTAAAAGATTAGGTCTAAACATTATGAAATTGATGATTTTTCCCACTTGCTACTTAGATACAAAAATTTAGTTTTCAATGTAACAATTATTATAATTAGTTTTAATTAACTATAAATTTTTTCTTCATCCACTATTTCAAACAGAAACAGCCACAGTAAAATAAGACTACTGTTTAAATTTAAAAGCTTTCGTTCCAGAACAATCCCTAGAATCAATTATATAAATAAATATGAGATAAATAAATTATTCTGTCAAAATTTAGAAATCTCTATTCCTCTTATGTCATAATGTCCAATACGAAATGTGGAATTATTCAATGTGTATTATAGTACGATTCACGAAAGATGACCATAAATCGCGGCCATCTGCGCAAGATTGTGACTAATTTAATGATGGTGGAACAAAATAATTATGAAATATTGAAAAATTACACGAGTGTACACAGAATACAAACATTTCCGCCGTCGCCCGCCACCGCACTTTCAAAGGGACCCTTAAAAGGACTTCAGCGCAGTGGTCTTCTTTTTTGTGAATCGTTCTATACTTACTCGAAGGGAGCGGATGGCACTAAATAGAAGCCAAAGAACCCCCTTGGTAGATCAGGGGGTGGTCGATGGCAATAAATTCTTCCTAGTCTTTGCTAGAGCAAGATAGAGCTAAAAGTGGTACCAGTGTTTTTAATATATTTAAAATTTTACAGTGGCAAACTATTTCGAGATACATAACAAAGAATTAGTTTAATTTGAATTAATAAATGTAAGAAAATTTAAAATTCACTAAGTCAATTTATAAAATTGATACAAAGGTATGAATTCATTATCTACAAAGAAAATTACGAAACTACGAGTATTACTCATTCGATTAATGTGGTATTTTTAAAGTAGTCCTTTATTTTTTTGGTGAGCCCAAATGGCAAACCCTTTTTGCCCCGAGAGATTTTCTACCCGTTAAAACAGTCTGAGAGACACGGACCAATTTATCGTGGAACGCAACAAGGTTAGAGGGATTATACTGAAAATATATTTTTATTGGTTTACAGAATAGTGATTTAATTAATGAAGTAACTAATTAGTATCTTAAGAATATTTCACAAAAACGCTATAGTATCAACGGATATTACTTTAATAAATTTCCTTTGATCTAGATGTTTAAACGATTTTCTTAATAAGCTTTCGAGATTAGTATTTTAAATAACATCGTAAACAAGATTAACACAATCTTAATTTTATGAAAGTAGATAATAAACTGTTTCGTTTAGAAAAACCTTTAAATTATGCCTATAATCCATTGTTGATATAAACTTTCAAAGCCACTTTTTTTTGTTATAATTTACCTTTGCCTGTTCTCAGTGATCAATAATTGCCTTAATAGCTTATGAGTCGGATATACCTTTTGTCTCTTTTAATAAATACGTAAAGATTATGCCGTGTGCCGGTGGTACATTAGATGCCTTGTTGTTGCCTTGGTCAGGAGGTCCTAAATTTGGTAGTGGACTGACACGGGTTGTCAAAGTAAAATTTAGATTTGTCAAAAAATACATAATTTATATATTACTATAGTAAATGTAATATATCGGCTATGAGCTTATTGAAAGGACTGAAGTTTCGATAGCGTAGCTGCAAATATATTCAGTTGATATTTATATCAATTGGCAGTTATTAAATGAGTATCCGTAAAGATACTGAAGTCCTTTAGAGCTTCTGAAAGTTATTAAACCCGTTGGTTAGGGTTTTCCTTTTTTCTACTACTAGGTATCTTTCAATTAGTCCAACTGTACTTTTATGTATTATTTCTTTTGTCTGTATGGAAAAAACTTTAGAGTTTAAATAGATTCTGCAATTAATTTCAAGGTTGAGTCCTTTAAATTAATAAAGTAACCAAAGAGACTTCAGCAAACGACTAACGAAACCCCTTGGATCAATGTTCGAAAACGATGAAGAAAGAAGCGATCTTTCATAAAATTGCAGACCCAAAAAAGTCATATTACTATATAATTTATATTATGATAAATGTTCACCGTTTCTCATGACTTTATATCGTTTATTCAACTTTTTAGACGCTTAAAACAGTAATGTATTACACAATTTTATGAACAGGCACCATATGTTATAACGATATGAGCATGACACATTCGTAAAAATAAATCAACTGCCTAATCCGAGATTGTGGAAAAAATCCTGTCCTTTCACACATCCCGATAATGTACCTGGCAGTAAAAACGATAAAACCTGAGTTTGTGGGGTTCATTTCAAATATATGCAGGTCACGTCTCGTGGAAGGTAAGGCTTGATAAGCAAATTAAATTTATTCGCACGAAATCCACGCCAGCGGATGACTTTTATAAGATGTCCCTTGCGGATTTAGTTTCAAGTTTTTATCAGATAGGATTAATACGCAAAGACGTAACAATTCAGGGTCCGTCTTCAATAGGAAGTGAAAGGATGCATCATCGTTTTTCCTTGATTAGATTGGGATCTTTGACCGATCTTTTGATGATTTCCATATGCCCTCTGCATTGCTATGGAGGAAATTATGTATAACAATAATTAAAATTGGTGTGTCTGTTTGTAATACTGAAACAACCATTTTTCTTCATGCATTTGACTATATTGTATACTGTTATTTTGGCATATACAGTAATATGCGAAAAAAAAACAGTTTTTAAATTTTTGTCTGTTTCTCCATCCGTTTGTTCCGGGTAAACTCTAAAACGGCTGAATAGATTTGGACGGGACTTTTTTGGCAGGTAGCTGATGTAATGAGGCAAAACATAAGCTACTTTCATTTTTAGAAACTACTTTTATTTTAAAAAAATAAAGTAATGCCACGTGTCTTCGCTTATAGCTTATGTATATGTTACGGCTAATCTAATTATATTACTGCGATTACTCCTACCTCGCAGTATTACCCGCATTATATAATGCGGGTAATACTGCGAGGAACAGCTAGTTTAAAATAAAATCCATTAGATACTTGGTACACTCAAACATTCAAATAACACCGTTATAGTAAACTATAACACCTACCATATTTAAATAGCAAAGTTCAATAAGCAACGCTTACTTCATACCGATGCCTTTAATGTTTAGCAATAAGTTCAATCCAAGATAAGAAGTTGTAACAAACAAGGAACAAAGATAAGCACGCAGCCCAACAAGTACAAACGTTATTGTTCCTTCGACCAAACTTTTCATATGAAAAGCAATTATTAGTTACATTTCGTTGGCCTTATTGTTATTTGTTGGGAATTGGAAATTTTGAAGACTCAAAGTCAAATGAAAATTAATTTGAAACCAAGATATCATTTTCTATAATGTCACAACGTTGCAAGTTGATTAAAGCCACATGATATATGTAATAAACAAGGATTTCATCAAAGGTATATTTGAGAACATGATTAAGCCACGGAACTTTCATTTTCTTAAATGATACGTTGGTAAGAATAACAATATCAACTTCCTAGTCCTTCCTACCACTACTTTTAGATTGAATAATTTGCTATTTTTTTACTTGCTGTACTTGTTTAACCCCCAGTATCCAACTTTTAATTGAGAGGTGAGTTGTCTTATATGTAACCTAGGTACAACCATTTTTTTCGCTTTCGGTCCGTGAAGTAAGGTAAATAGTACGTAGGGTGTTCAATAAATACTATCGTATAAATACATATATCTATACTTTTTCAAAATAAGCCCCGTTACAATTAATGCATTTAGTCATACGCACAAACCACTCATTTATGCAGTCCTCCCACTTTTCTTTATGAATTAAATCTAATTCTTCATGAAAAGCTCGAACCAAATCTTCTTCAGTAGAAAACTTTCGCCCTTTCATGCGGTTTTTCACGAATGGAAATAAACTGAAGTCGCAGGGTGCAAGATCGGGACTATAGGGAGGGTGGTCAAGTACTTTTATATCAGATACTCTCAGAAATTGCGAAGTAGCGCCAGCTCTATGAGCTGGTGCATTATCGTGATGTAGGAACCATGAGCGGAGTCCCGAATTCGGTCGTCGATTTTGGAGTTCTTCGAACACTTGAGGCAGGCAAATCTCAGTGTACGATTGACTAGTAACGGTCTTCTGTCCACTTAGCTTTACTGATTTTATTAAGCCTTGTTTGTTAAAAAACGGCCATAATTCTTTTCTTTACTTCTTCTTCTTCTTAGCGTGTCGAAGGCAAACACACATCCAAATTTTAGCGGCCCAGAAAGCAGCCACAGCGACAGCATTATCTGACGCTGTCATTAGGTCCTCCCGCGTGCAGCTGTAAGGGCACGCCGGGCACGATGTCAGATGGGCCATCGTTTGGGCCGAACCACAAAGGCAATCAATGTCCTCACCATCTCAAAAAAACCCATCTAGCCAAATATTCCCTGCTGCAGCCAGTCTGCGTCCGAAGCCTATTCAGAGATCTCCAGATCGGCCACGACAGCTCATGCCCAGGAGGTAAACTTTCCGAGAGGGGAACAAAGGGAACCGGAATACTGGAACCAATCTTTGCACGCCATAGATTAAGTCTCGCTAACTCGGGGTCAATTGAGAGAGAAATAGTCCCCTTTATAAAGCTGTTACGACTTTTTAACCTCTGGGCAACAGGAATGTGACCGAACATTGGGTGCCGAGAGTCGCTATCCATCTTAGCTCTTTCGAGAGAGCTAGCAACACCTCTGCGAATCTCTGGGGGAGCTATTCCTGCCAGTGGATAAAGTTCGTTGATCGGTGTAGGCTTGAGACAGCCTGTTATGATTCGGCTCGTCTCATTTAAGGCTACATCCACTAGCTTTGCATGGGCAGAACGTTCCCAAACAGGGCATGCGTACTCGCCCGCATAAAAGGAGAGCGCCAAACCTAACGTTCGAAGAACATTTCTTTACTGATTTAAATTTTCGCACTTGAATTGGTTGCTCTTCGTCTTCGAAGACCCATATCTTGCTTTGTGATTTAGTTGGCACATCGTAGTAGTAAATCCACGTTTCGTCACCAGTGATAACTGAATTCACATTTTTTGATTGGCCATTGTCAAATCGTTACAGCATAGATTGCGCCCATTCAACCCGTTGTTGTTTTTGGAAGTCACTTAAAGAGTGGGGTACCCACAATGTACAAATTTTTTTCACACTTAAATGATTCTTCACTATGTTGTGCAAAGAGGATACAGGAATATATAAGAGTTCTTCTAATTGACGATATGTTAATTGACGAAAAGAACACCCGATACCTAGGCGTCACTCTCGATAGTGGTCTAACCTTTGAGCCGCACATCAGAACAGTGCGCAACCGGGCTGCATTCGCACTCGGGCGCCTCCATTGCCTACTAAACACGCGTAGTAAATTATCCCTTAGTAATAAGGTGAGAATCTACACTGCGTGCATCAGGCCCATAATGACGTACGAAAGGCACACCGGCATCGGTGTGGTTTTCGCACACGCTGCGTCCAAACACGTCCATAGGCTACAAGTCATTCAGGACAAGTTCATGCGTAGGGCCACGGGAGCGCCGTGGTTCATACGCAACTTGAACCTTCATTAAGACTTAGGGCTGCCTACGATTTCGCAGTACCTAAAGTTGGCGTCCAAACGCTTTCAATACTCGGCAATACTGCGACTCGGCAATAGCGCATTCAAACCCGCTCATTGTCTCCTCTGCTGATTATTCTACAACAGCAGCTAATAATAATAATATTTCACCTCCCACCCTACCACGGCCAAATAGCTAAATCACTGAAATGACACTCTACAAACCGACAACCGAGATTCCGCCCCCGCCCGGCGGGGGCCATCGTCGCGTGTCCCTGTAGGTTCGCACAGTCCCTATTCGCGTAACCGGCATGTGCCGGGCCGCTTTTCTCCCAAAACATATGTTAGGCTACCAAGGCCCCCCCGCAACGCCCTAAGCCGAGGTTCGAGTCCCGTTCGGGGGACGCCCTTAGGCTCGTTGTGTAAATTTTAAGGCTGAGAGCCATCTGCGCTCGCCACTTGCCCGGTGAAGCTGTAAAGGCCATCTGCGGCCAACAGCAGTAGTCAGTTCGAAAAAAAAAAAACCGGCGTTGGTTTTAGTTGCACTCATGATATAAGTATCTATCTGATATCACCGCTACTAGCAGGTGGTAACCTTTTTCTGTGATAGTGTTATTGCTTACATCTTACATATGGAGCACTCGATTTTTTACTTTTGAACGGTAATTTATTATTCTACATCTTTTGTAGCCATTAGGATCAACCCAATATATCACTTCAAATTCAAAAGTAAGTGAACTGAATCATTAAATCCACATACTTCTCAATATATAATTAAATAATCAGCTCATATGCCTCAAGTAAATAGCAGGGTAACGTTTCAATTATACTCCTATGATCAAAGATAACATGTACTGTACATAAGCCATCAATGAAGCCATCAATTCCTTTACTATCGGGGCTCTTTGATAAAATTGAAAGCATTGTATCAGTGAGCGCGTTCCATTAACAAATATCCTTTGTTGGTTTCCATTGTACGACAAGGATTTCACGGGAATTATTTTCGGGTACTTCCACATTCAACCACAAATTTTTCTACCGGTGAATATTGTTTCCATTCCATTCACTGGTAGAGCGAGTAAAAAACAGTCCGCATTCCAGCGGCAACTTTAAAAGTAAGGAAAATATAAAGAAAATTAGGTCGACCTAGAAAGTTGTCTATCTAAAAAAGTTGTATTTTAATGTTAGCTATAGCAGGCAAACGAGCAAACGGCTCATCTGATGGAAAATGACACATTTGCAATACCAGAGGGTATTGAAATGCGTTGCCGGCCTTAAAAAAATATCATCATCATTACAGCCTAATTATGTCCACTGCTGAACGAAGGCCTCCCCTAATGATTTTCACGCGGACCGATCCCTTGCAGTTGACATCCATATACTACCCGCCACCTTAACCAGATCATCCGTCCATCTGGTTGGGGGTCGGCCTACGCTTCGCTTTCTGTTACGTGGACACCACTCGAGAACCTTTCCGCCCCATCGGCCATCGGTTCTACGCACTATGTGCCCTGCCCACTGCCACTTCAACTTGCTAAACCTCTGGGCTATGTCGGTCACCCTAGTTCTCCTACGGATATCATCATTTCGGATTTTATCGCGTAGGAAGACACCTAACATAGCCCTCTTAAACCTTGAGTCTCTTCAAGAGGCCCTTAGTGAGCGACCACGTTTCGCTTCCGTATGTCATAACTGGCAACACACACTGGTCAAAGACCTTCGTCTTGAGACACTGAGGTATTTTGGACGAAAAGATCTGCCGTAACTTCCCGAACACTGCCCATCCTAATTGGATTCGACGTACGAAACGACTAGAGTACTAGCAGACCAAACAAACACATAAAAGTGCTAATTATAAAAATAACTACATTTCATTTAACAAATTAATGGAAAAGTACCAGGAGACCATACATACGCAAGATGCACAAATTTGGAAAAAATATAAAAATAATATCAAATTGTGTACCTATTTTATTACTAGTTGGAAAAAATATAAAATAATATATACCTACTAGTTGAAAGTGGAATACTCGCCGGTCGAATATGGAATAGAAATCGGTAAGATGTGAAAAAAATATTCACCGGTAGAAATTTTTTTTGTTAATAGAAGTCACGTATTCAGGTGTTGAAATTCATATAAAGAAAAACACATTTTTGCTTTTCGATTGTTTGGTTTGACACAATTGATTTGAAGCGATATCGAGCCGCCATAACGACAAATATTTGTATTATTTTCATGTTCTCTTTATCTTTATCACACTTCAATACATTTCAAATGGCAACTGACGCTTTTTGATATTTGCATTATTTTGGTACATAATATTCCATTGAATTATACGATTTCTGATAGAAAGTATTGCTTTTGTGTAGAAAATCGTTAATCTAATGTTCAAAAGAAGTTGTATAAAATCTTCATTTCAGCAGAGTGAATTTTACGCCAGATCGAGAAGTACTTTGAAATATTTTATGAAGAAAAATGGAATGTTTTGAACGAGTATCTAAGTATTTTAAAATATTACAAAATGTATAAATCATCATATTGAAAAGCCGCAGGTGGAATTAGTTTTTAGTATTAAATATAACATAGCTATATTGCGTTGTTTAACACAGCAGACCTCAGGAGAAAAAGAAAGAAAGATAAATATTAATGTATTTAAAGTGAGTCTAATCTTATACCGAATTTGAAAACAAAGTAAGGATTCCGATGGGTCGAATTGATTTATATTATCGTCACGGGTTATCGCGTTTTCAGTGTTTCGAGGAAATAACTTCTATGTGTAGTGGCATCACGTCTTAAGACATTGGAACGCTGGTATTCTGAATTTCAATGAGAGTACTCTAGCCTCGATCTGACAATATGATCGTACAAAAACCGCCATGATGCAAGAGAATGTCTTATCCTGGAAATTGTCTTATAACGTATCGTAAACTAAAGGCATATGTAGGGGCATTTCAGAACTACTGACCAACAAATTCTGCATGCAACAGTTGATCCCTCGTTGGATATCACAATTGCTTAGAGACGACCAAAAACAGCCTGTTTTATTTGGTGTCGCAAATCTCTTCAGCGATTCAATCAAGGAGAGTTGAACCAAACCATATCAGTGACATGGTTAGTGATAGCAAATCTTGGATATATGGTTTCGTGTCAGGTTCTAAGCAGCAGTCAACTCTCTGGGTGAATCAAAGCCAAAACTAGCCACTTCTAAGAAAATGGTGACCTACTACAATATGTTTCCATCGGAAAGACGTTAACACAAAACAAAACAGCAGCTTAATTGTTGAGACGGAGTTCCAAGTTCATTTTTTTTCTGACCCTGCTTGAAATTCACTTATCTCAAGTAGGAGTAAATATTTTGATCCTTAACTTTACCACGCTTTTGAAGTTATGTCAACTACCCTGAGTCGCTGTCACATGTCTTTAGGCATATTAACATCGACTGCTTTCGGAATCGGTTTACGTTGGCCATTCAATAAATATGTAAATTGGTTACCAATATTTACTGGAAACCAATGCAGAGGTTGTATACCTTTGGCTCGTAGACCGCTATTATTTGCGAAAGAAAATTTATTGACATGCTTTGAAAATGGAATCGTTTTATTGCAATATTAATGGAATAACTTATATCAGAAGAAATATCAGACCAAATATTTGTGACCAGATATCTTTTCAACTTCTATTTTTTTAATCAAATGAACCTTATATAATATAACTCTGAATATCGTTTAAATGTCTTTAATATATATGCTGACTGTTTAAGCTGCCTACCGCCCTCTCAAGTAGGTTTCTGTCAAAATCGCCATATGGATGATCGTGGCTTGAATTGGCTTCACAGAACGATGTTATCTTTCTTTTAAGGTAATCGGGTTTTTCTGGAAACAGAAATTAAATAAGATAGGATTTTGCAAGCAATGTCCTGTTGGGAAAATAAAGTGATAAAAAACCGCAGTGTCTTTCATAAACTTTCAGTGGGATTTAAATCTACGACCACTGCATCTCAGTTCGACAGGATCTAATACGAGTATGCGCTAACGTTAGGTTGGATCCCAAAGAGTATTTAAAAAATTAAAGGTAAGTACAATTTACTTATAATTCAACTGTTAATAAGAATAAATTTAATAATTCAGGTACCTAATAATCAACGCAACTGTGTTACTGTAATGAAGTTAAATATATCAGTGCAAATAATATTAATATTGCAATTACAAAACTAGGGCACTTTATCAATAAATTGAACCCAAGCTATGATATTAACCCTATAAGCGTTATTTACACACTATTTTCAAATTAAAATATGACGATACAAATTCAACTGTCACACTGTCTTTAAATTTGTATTGTCTTTGGAATTGTATTACTTTATTTCGTATTTTAATTAAAAAATGCGTAACCTTATCAAGAAAATTAGATCACACTCAGATCTCTATAAGTTATTTTAAAGTGCTTTTTCATATGAAATTCAAGGTAAATGATAAGCAGGTGGTGCATTAACTATATAACTGATTAAGAAATCATAACGAATTTAAGAAACAAAAACAGAAAAAATCCGATAAATGCTTAATGCACTTGCCCATAACAATAAAAACAGGTTCGTGTATACTTCAAAAAGGTTAACATTATCGTGTCTCTCCGTAAAGTGTTTCGTTGACTTAGGAGCACAAATGGTGATTTAGAGTGTTTGTGAGATTTCGAATAATGTTTATGTAGGTTCCTTGATGGCACCTACGGCTTAAAAATATTGTATTTCTATAAAGGTTGATTTATACAAACTGCCAGGCTGATACTTGACTGTTACTTCTAAGGTAGATACTTATATTGTTTTTTTATATATTCATTTTATATTTTTTTTACAGAACGTCTTGCCGGACAACGAACTATGTAGTAGTTAATATTCTAAATTCGAAATATTGCGTTGTACTGCAAAATGCTATATCCTAGAATAGAACACCCTCCGGCCCGATGAACCGACGACTTCGAAAGGTTGCTGGTGGAGACTGGATAAAAAGGCGGAAGACCGGGATATCTGGCGCAAATGGGGGAGACCTATGTCAAGCAGTGGTCTGCGATAGGTTTAAGAGAGAGGTCACTGTGTGCTCAAAGAATAGTATGTGATTTCGCTTTGCAGTTGTCATCCATCTGCTACCCGCCACCTTAAACAGGTCACCCGTCCATCTGGTTTGGGGGTCAGCCTACGCTTCGTTAACCGTTAAGTGGACGTCCCTCGAGAACTTTTTCACCCCATCAGCCAAAAGTTACCTGCCCACTGCCACTTCAACTTGCTAATCCTGTGGGCTATGTCGGTCACTCTAGTTCTCCTGCGGATATACTCGTTTCGGATCTTATTGCCTATTTAATAGGCCCTTTCACTAGTACTTAGTATAAGACATTTATCGTAATAATGATCCAGCTTTTACATTCCATATAAATAAATCACAAACGTTCATATAGGAAACTTATTACATTAGAATCATATTATATTCAACAAATCAAGTAATATCAAAACTTATGTGCAAACATCATGAGTAACTTCAAGATCCGTTAAGCAAACTGCATATTTATCTTTGAACTCTGGTAACACCTTATCTCTCCTAATAGCTACCTATTTTCTTTATCTCTCGCTTCACTTTGTAACTTTGTATAACAGTTATGAACAAATAATTGTAATAGATACCACTATTCCCTATCATATATAATTAATTAACTAACTTAATACTAATTAGAAGTACACATAAAACGAAAGTAATGTATATAGTAATTTTATTTTAATAATACCATTTAGATTGATAGCTGACATTTAGATCAAGAATTATTTCCAAAAAATGGATATTGTTTACTTTAATGTTAGTGATCACTGATCACTAAGGATATATTTTTTATTAATATTTTACCTTCATTTACTTTGTAGCTTCGTGCTTTGCAAACTCATTACCAAATGTTTAAGTATGTTACCAGTTGCCAGTACCCCTCTTTCCATGGGTACTATAAGTGGCGGCATAGGGACAACTGACAAGACACGAAGCAGAGAAAGGGTAACAGAGGTCTCCACATCCTACCTTTTATAAAGATACTAATATCTTCAACCTGCAAACTGCAACGCAGCAAAACGTGAAGATAATGGCAAATCCCTGCACTATTGATGAGGAAGCCCAAGTCCAACGGCACTGTCATGAGCTTTTAAAGTATTTTATATATAATGAATTACATACCATACATATTCTATAGACACGAAGTTTCACACAACTTACACAGACACGTCATGAAACGAGTCTAGTTTACTCGAGTATACGAGTAACTCAACTCAAGCTTAATTTGAACCAACTTACCGATTCAATTTCATTGTTAAACACAATGATATTATAAACAAAAAGTTTAATAATATACTTTATTATATCATTGGTTAGATATATGTCACCATGATGAAAAATGGCAATAAAACTTCGTATGTTTAACATACAATTTTGATGCAACTGTAACTGTGTAAGTAAGTGTATGCTTGTCTTTATTTTGTGTAGAAGCATATTTTTAAATATTGAAGCGTGTTAAATATAAATTATTAGCAAAACAATCATTTAGAATCATTTGAATGAAAAAAATGAAAATGATGAAACATTTGAAAAAGAAACAAAATCGTTAAGTATTAAAAATAACTTTAATTTCTTTACCCAAGTAGGATCTTAAATATCTTTGAAGAAGGCTGTCTTTGGGAATATTTTCGCTGATGCTCTTAAGTTGTGGATAACTGTGACGTAGGCTTCGCTCAGGATCTTAGACATCAAAGCTTGGCGTAGTTCTGTAGCCCGTTTATAGTAGTCTTCTTTCATTGATTGGGCGCTTGAATCTAGGAAAAACATGCCCAACCAATATTAGAATATGAGTAGGCATTACATTAATTAATTGACATTCAAGAGTGGACTTAACTAAAAAACGTTTAGATGTTAAGTACCTTCCTCTAAGTGATTTCTATGCCACATACTTATAATATAATAATAATGAAATAATGTTTTTAAGTAATCAAAACTTATATCTGTTAGAACGTATTACTTAACCGATGTCATATTTTAACAAACACAAATAACCTATACTAAATAACTACGTGAATCATCCGTGTACCAATACATAGGCTTTGGTACAGAAATATAACATTTATGGTTTGAAAAATAAGATTTTGGGTAAAACAAATAACTTAATTTAGTTATGAAGTGAGGAACAAAACTTAAACACAAATATGTCGCACTGCCTTTTATACACTTTTTAGCTTTCAAATATGCTCCAAGATAAATTGTGTTTGTGTTCAAGTAATTGCGGTAATCCCCCCAAGTAAAGTGGCATACTTTCCGTAGCGACATTTTCTTAAAAATAAAGCTCCGGTAAAAACAATTTAATAATTTAATTTTTTCTGCCATTGTTTCAAAATTTCCAAAACGTTTTTAACTAAGATAAAAGAAGGATGTTTTTTATTTTCCCTTGAAGTCAATTGTATACAAAGGAATATCTTATCTCTCTTCAACCTATCGCAGTCCACTGCTGGACATAGGTCTCCCCCATTTTGCGCCAGATATCCCGGTCCTCCGCTTTTCTCATCCAGCTCCCACCAGCGACCTTCCGCAAGTCGTCAGTCCATCGGGCCAGAGGGCGTCCTACGCTACGCTTGCCAAGACGCGGTCTCCACCCCAGAACTCGTCTGCTCCAACGGCCATCGGTTCTACGACATACGTGACCAGCCCACTGCCACTTCAACTTGCTGATCCGACGGGCTATGTCGGTAACTTTAGTTCTCTTGCGGATTAAATCATTTCTGATCGTATCCCTAAGAGAGACGCCGACGCCGACGACGACAAGCATAGCTCGCTCCATTGCGCGTTGAGTGACTTTGAACTTGTGAACCAATCCCGCAGTCAGTGTCCATGTCTCAGCTGCGTATGTTAGCACGGGTAGGACGCATTGCTCAAAGACTTTCGTCTTTAAGCATTGCGGAATATTTGACGTTAAGACATGACGTAGCTTACCGAATGCCGGCCAGCCCAACTGAACCCTCCTACTAGCCTCCTTCTCTTATATAGAACAAAATATCATATCTACCTATATAAATACCTATTTGATAAATAAAATAGGTCAACTTGACGTTTGTGTTGTGGTTTAATAATTTAAAGAAAAAAAACTAACCCGATGCAATAGCATTGGCCAATTCCGGGCTCAATGTGACTTCTGGTTCCCCTAATGTATGGCACGTTATTGTTGCTGGACCTACGTCAAAATATTCAATTCCCTGTTTGTTGGGAACCAACTCGTAGGTATATCTAGATGTTACTTTAGCGTCTGTAAGAAAAGTATTAAAACATTATTAATAAGCGATTACCATATTCACTAAAACTCCTGTATATAAACTTTGCCACCTCGTGCAGACTAGCGCCATCATAACCATCATCAGCTTATAACACATAGCTATGAAAAGATTGGGCCGTAATCTACCGCGGGGATATGCGGATTGGTAGGTGTTAACGACAAAACTATCCTAAGATTATAGCCGGGACTGACGGCCTAATATTCCCTCCGATGCTCCGATGATGATAGTCTTTCTTTTCGGACAATCAGGTGATTTTTTACAATGTCCTAACCAAACTAGGAAAAATCTCACAAAGTGACGATTCCCCGCGTGATTCTAACCCCCAATGTCCGGTTGCGCAGCCGATAGCTGTGCCCACTAGACCATAAAAGCAGTTATGATAGCATATATTTTCAAGGATTGAACTAATCAAACTTGCCAACTATGCATCCTTCGAACTAGCGATTTGTCACGTGCTCCAGCGGAAATAACTATGGGCCAAATACGTGCATTGGAATGGTCTCCGATTTCTTTATCCTAAACAGAATGATTTATTCTTACTTTATTTTAAATTTGATTAGTCAGATTTCATCTTCATCATCAGCTCATTAAACGTTCCCAACGAGGGGCACGAGCCTACCCGTATAGGGTGATTAGGCATTAGACGTCCACGCGGGCCCAGTGCGGATTGGACGACTTCACACGCAACCTTCGAATCTCTTCGCAGGCGTGCATGAAGGTTTCCTCACGATGTTTTCCTTCACCGTAAGAGCATCGGATAACTTACATATATTTTCGAAAATTTGAAAACACATTGGTACGTGTCGGGATTTGAACCTCAGCCCTCCCGGTAGGAAGGCAACAGTTCACACCATTGAGCCACCGACGCTCTCAAAAGTCAGATTTATTGGGATTTAATTTGGGATACCTATACAATATACAATATCCTTGTCTACCTACTTCACAAACTGAAAGTTTAGTTGACATTATATAATTAGGTCGAATATGGCATCCATTGTATAATTTATAGAAGAGGTTAATGAAATACATATTTTTACTGCATGATAAAGTTACGCTGATTTTAAACACTGTCGCACTGAATACTATTTTAAAGAAAGTTTGCTCGAGTGCTTCAAATGTAAATGGACTAGACGCCCGCGCAGTTTTATTCCTTCCGCTGTGTTACTGTGCAAAAACTTACTTGTTTTTAGCGAAATAAGTTCCCGACAGCAACTTTTCCGACCCCTTCATCTCGATTGCGAAGTCCGCGACAATGTTCGCGCCGTCAATCTTAGTCTGCAGCACCACTGACTTAGAAGCTTGATCCATTCTGTAGATTTAATATCTTCCGTAAGAAATGTATCTTATTTCAGGTTCCCAAATTCAAATTGATGAAAAATAAAGAAAGTAAATTTAGTATTTAGTTTACAAAGAAGATAGCATATAATTACGTTGGTATGTGCGTAAAAATTATGCGAAATTTCAACAATCTTCTGCATAATTCAATATCAATATATGTTGACACTTGCGATGTAATATATAAAGTAGTGCTAGAACTAGGACCTTCTTTTCATGTTAGTAAGTGTAAAATAAGTTCAAAGACCATTAAAATATCCAACAAACTCAAACAATCTTTATTCAAATAAATCTTTTATGTTGTTATTATTATAGTTTATAACTCTACCACCAGTTCAGAATAAATAGGATCTACGATATTAAATGAAAAGAAAATTTTTCGCCAGGATTATCATCTATACATCTCCTCAAACTATTGATTTCCGCTGCTGGACAAAAATCTCCCGCATTTTGCGGCAGATGTCCTGATCCTCCGCTTTGAGCATCTAGGTAACACCAGCTTAACTTCAGTCCATAGAAGCCCGGGGATATCCTTCACTATAATCAACAAGACCTGGTCTCCCCTCTAGACCTCTTCTGTTGCAACGGGCGTCGGTTCTCCGACATACGTGAACAGCCCACTGCAACTTGAACTTTATGATCGGACGAACAATGTCGGTAACTTTATTTCTCATAGCATCCATAAGTACGGCTCATATATTCCTAATATTCAACTTAATTATAAATTTAAGAATGATTTTAAAACTTACTGAAAATCTGAGATTTGTTGATTCTTCAAACCAGTTATATTTATGTTCTTAAAATGAAAAACTAAGTCGGATTCTGGTACTTCATAATTCAATTCTGGGATAACCAAAGGATCAATGGGCTTTATATAAAACTCTGGTATTCCTGCGCTTGTTTTCTCCAAGAAATTCTGGGTTGTCTCGCTTAAGCACTTTATGTCTCTCACCTTACACGGGTTTAATAATCCACCTAAAATGTTATAAGACATTTTTAGCATATAAGAAAAAGTAATAAAGCAAAATATGTCTTTTGGAGAGAGGCAGATCATTTTATTTTCATACCACAATGTGAATTGAAGTCGGAATATTTTTTTGACGTCTAATATATATTAATTATTATACTATACTTGGAAAGAATACACGCACTACACTAGAAGGTAATAAGCTACTGAATCTATTTAACTATGATTCTCATATGAACAGTCCCATTTTCTAGCGACATTGCACGTTTATAAAATTCAACCTAAGTATCACTAACGTAATTTTATGTTTTTTTAATCACACTGAGAAAACATATTTAAAGCCTATTCCAATGTATATAAATATAGTACCTATTTTATCAATATTTTTACAAAAAATAATAATAAATTTATATTTGTTTTGATGTTCATATTTTAAGGTAAAATATATCAATGTGTCATTATACAATTTTGCGCTTCTCTCTCTCTCTAATCTAGTAACCGCTCGTTGAACCTGTTCCTTATTGAAGAACTTTACTTGACATTCTATTATTATTTCGGTAAATGTAATGCCGAACATGTAAATTAAAAAGTGTGCTGTGCATCATTTCAAATGCTATTCACTGCACAGTTTGCCAAAACGTTCCCGATATATTACCCTAAACTTGAATTTCATTGCATTCATCCATTGCAAGAATGCGCATGCATCCAACAACACGCGTGACATTTCAAGATTCTCGCTCTTTATTAAATGGTTCAACCGGTTATTACGGAAATTTATAATGCAGAACATGTGAGCCAGTCTGTGGCGAGAATTTATTACACGGTTAAAATTTAATATACAATTTCACAAGGAAACACTCAATGAATGTAACAAGATGCCCAATACTTGTATATTGCGACTATTATCACACGTATAAATAATAATAAATTTGATTGAATGACCTATATCACCAGTATTAAGTTTTTTAAACTCAATCCTGAATCTCTCAAGCAAAGACATATGTACCGAATGATTAGATAGTTAACATACTTGACAAAAAATGTCTAAATCTCCGAATCTGTCTTTTGTTATCGCATTTGAAATATTGCATAAATATGCACTTACCATCTTGAGAAAGAGCACACTGTAACAGAGCAAATAGAAATACTGATTTGAGCATGATCATTTTCACTTAATTTAATACAAATCACTAGAACTGACCACCGTTCGCAACTGATATCATCCAATGAACACTTCAATTATATATGAGAAGCAATAAAATGTAAACACAATAACTAGCGGATAAAAGGAAAGAATTCTGATATCATAGGTCACAAATTATCTGCGTCTGCGACACATGTCTCATAGTTATAGTATCAATAATCCAGTGTCACAGCCCAGTAATTTATGTTATGATTACAGACATCGAAGTACAGACAAATTCAATCAGAATTATTACCTGACAAGTAGGTGCAACCTACTAGGTATTTAAATAGTTTAGTAGGCTTGCGTTGTCCCTTGCGATACTTGGACTCAATTTGCAGAGGGAGAGAGAGCATTAAAAATTAATTTAAATTTTGTAGATAAAGTTGAAAGCTTTCGTAGTTATGGATTTCAATTCTGTTAGGTTGGAGCATAGACTTCATCAGGCGAGACCTCTCCAGTTGAACATTTATATTTAACGTGACTCTCATAGGGTGATTGCTTGCAACCAGTTTTTCACCCTGGCGATCGCATATATTATGTTTTCTAGTGGTCACGATGAAGTCAAACTCATTTCATGTGGAACCTTACAGATATCCACCAAGTCCAATTCCTATGCAGCGGCTTCTTGAAAAAAGAGTTCATCATAGTTTCTTTTTTTATAAAAATGAAGACCGAAGTTGTGCTTTATTAAAAATTATTGCATTGAAAACATGTCCTTATGCAAGCTGCTTATTTCCATTTCCAACTCCAATTGCTTGTCGTCAGTCCTCAGTGTGCGTGTGTTATATGTTACCAAGTCTAATCGCCGTGGTTGTTCATTTCGGTAACAGGAACTCTTCCGGAATTCCCCTTGCCGCCGCCGTTATCGTGTAGCACCGTAGCTCGGAATAGCGTGGCTGCCGGGAACTAGGGGTCAATGAATATAAAGACTGAGAACTAAGCGCTATACTCACCACATTGGGCAGGTGGGTTGGTGATCACAGAGATACGCCGCTACGGAAGTGGTACTGCTGCCCATTACTTGATGGAAATTCCCCTTAGTCGCCCTTACGACGGAGGAGTTGGGGTGGTAACTTGTATTCTATTCTGCCATCAAAAGTATGTAGCTAATGTCATGGTGACTGCCATTAGAAGTATGTATAAGAGTAAAATTCTATTCTAAATTATTGCACGTGTCTAATGTTCGTTGTTTACCTACGTCATCTTAGTAGACACTGATAAAATTATGAAAACTTGATAAATATTCTCATTCATATAGACTGTTATTAAGTAGTAGTAGTATCTGAAATTAATATTATGTTAGATGTCACAGTTCAAATTGGAACCAAAACAAAAAGTACATAGCGTACTTAAGTCGGTGAATTAAAATGGTTGTAGGTATTTTTTCAATTATGCTAAAGATCATTGAAGAAAAGCGATCATAACTTAATGATATATATTTTAAAACATGTTATTGATACACCAAAAATGCATGACAAATTTATACAAATTTCATTAAAGTAACAAAAGATGTCCAACCATATAATGGACGGTCACGACTTACCTACACTTTCAACACTTTAATATTTGCTCATTTAAATTAAATTAAAACTATATCAATAATATGGATTTATATTTCTCTTTATTTGAGGCAATGGTTTTTGCCTTACAATAAATTGCAAACAACGGATTTTACAATTAATACGAATTTAAAATACAAATTGTGTCTTAAATGTACCTAAATAAGCTAAATAAGTTTTTTCTTGTACACGTGCACGCTTACTTATAGAGTTAGAGATAGTGTATGTGCTTATTTTAGTCAATCATTATTTAAAATCTCATTATATTAATCCTACCTGACCTAGTATATTCGTGAACTGAATCCCAGCAGTCGTTAGCCATTGAATACCCTCGTTAACCCTTGCAGGGCGTTCCACACTTCATTTTCCATTAGGTAGTCGCCACTCAGGCACTTTTATTTCTCTTACACACTGTAACTTGCACAACGCCACTTTAACTTACTAATCCGTGCACATATGCGTCTACAACTTCGTAAACCTCCAACTGATACGAGATGGTCTAGATTCCTTGGCCTTGCGCAGAGATGTTGCGAGTCTCTGTGTCTTTTATCGCATATACAATGGGGAGTTCTAAAGATCTGTTCGATCAGATACCTGCTGCTGAGTTTCATCATCGGACTACCCGCCATAAGTTGAAATTCCATCCTCATCATCTTGATGGTTGGCGTTCGACTACAGTTCGATTTATGCGCAATTTCATTCCGCGTACTTCGCTAATGTGGAATGACCTACCAGCAGCGGTATTTCTTGACAAATATGACATAGGAACCTTCAAGAAAAGAGCGTATTCCTTCCTTAAAGGTAAGCAACGCACCGGTAGCGCTTCTAGTGCCACCGTTGTTCATGGGCGGAGTTGAACACTTTCCATCAGGCGTCTCTCTTGCTCGTTTGCTCCCTATAACATAAAAAAAAAAGAGATGAATCTTGGAAAAACGGCTTTCCTGCTATCCATGTTAATTCTACGACTTACCTGTTGTGAATCTCTCTCTGCCTAGGCTTTTGAGCACAGATTACTTATCCTCCATAGATTGAATCGAAGACTTTTTATAGTTCACAAACACCAAGAGTGGTGGCCGGTTTACTTTCCGGTCTTCTGTATAATCTTATGGTTTTTCCACCGCAGCGGATGTAGATATTTGATCCATAGTGGAAAAGCTTTTACGGAACATGACTTGTTTGTTGTGAAAATTACGAAATTACGTTTAAAACACGCTAGATCGGAGCATATACTTTATCAAGATTTGGATCGCAGTTCGGATTGCATCCTGATGACCTATAAGCGTCATCAAATATATAACTTCAGATGGTAATGATGGAGTCAAACTAATTTCAAACGGAACTATATTAATAACTAAGTGAAAAAAGGGTAGATCGTAAAAAAATCCCTCCTTTTACTTGAAATCGTCAACAATTTGTTCCCTAGCGTTCTGATGTACATATGTTGTAATGGACGATATATTATTTTGTTGAATTATTGTAAATGTTTGAATAATTATGCTTATTCAAATACATAGAAAAAATACTTTCTAGACGTTGGATATCATAAAAGTAATAACTCATATCGCGCTTGTAATATAAACTCGAGGATGAATAAATAAACAAACAACTTATCGCCAACAAGAATTGATAAACAGCTTATAATATTAAATCACGTTGTTTGATATTTAAAGTACACAAAAGATGGAAACTTTACTCTCACAATATTTAACGCAACTATCAGAAGTTTATCAAAGCTAATGACTTACTATAACATTCAAGCGATTAGCGTAAATCTCTCTATACATATAAAAAAAATTGGAGCGTCTGTTTATAATATTGAGAAAACAGTCTTTTACTACATGCATATGAATATGCATACTATAATATATACGTAGCATACAACAAAATATTTTTTTAAATGTTAGTTTGTATGTTTGTTCCAGGTAGTGTCTAAAATGGCTGGTCCGATTTTGACGGGACTTTTATTGGTAGGTAGCTGTACATCAGCAGCATGAGAAAAAAAGTAAGGCTACTTTTGTTTTAGAAAAAAAAACCTTATTTTGAAAAATAAAGTAATCGCGCAGATTCTGTCGCGAAGCGATTTTGATAAATTTCGGTATGAAGTTATCTGACACCCTGGATAAACACATGGGCTCAATTCATTTTACTGCTGGAAATTGTCTTATCTGTGGGACACAGCTAATATACCGTAAGATGGAGGTAAATGAAATGCAGGATTTTTCTTAATTAATAACACTTCATCAGCAGCCCATTAATCGTCCCCACCGAGAGGCACGAGCCTACCCGTAAATGGTGTATAGGCCTTAGTCCTTTACGCCGGCCCAGTGCGGATTAACGACTTCACGCACCACCTTTGAATCTCTTCGAGGCGCGCACAGCTTTCCTCACAATGTTTTCCTTCACCATCAGATTGTCGGATAACGTACATATAATTTCGAAAATTCAAAATGACATTGGTACGTGGCGGATTTGAACCTGCACCCTCCCGGTAGGAAGGCAACAGTTCACACCATTGAGCCACCGACGCTCTCAACTTTAGAATCATACTAACACTTAGGACATAAAATTCCATCAGTTAAAGTAAACTTATAAAGTATTTATTTGTCGTTATACTATTTTTAGTGCGTGTGTAAGGTTATTGTACTCTAGAGGCCAGACTTTGAACGCAGCCATCGGTAGGTCATTGATTTAACACTAACAATTATTTCATACATGAAAGAGATTTAAAAAATTAATAGCGGTTTAATGATTTCATCCTTAATAACTTTTAAAAAGCAGTTTGGAAAGTATTCAAGACCGGAGATTATCATTATTCGCACAAAGTCTTGTGTAATATGTCATGTCTAATCTTTATAAGCAGACTCCTTAATCATAACAAACACGATTCAAATTTAAAGTCTTTATTTTTCGTGTTAACATAATTTGTTCAGAGCGTCGGTGGCTCAATGGTGTGGACTGTCGTCAAATTTTCGAAAATATATGTACGTTATCCGACGCTCTTACGGTGAAGGAAAACATCGTGAGGATACCTTCATGCACGCCTGGGAAGAAATTCAAAGGTTGTGCGTGAAGTCGTCCAATCCGAACTGTAATGTCCATTTGTCAACGTTGAAAAAAGTCGTCAATCAAGTTCAACCATTACACAGTAAGCCAAGGGAAGTACCAATACCTAATGAAGACTACATTCTGACCAACTACCTCCTTTCACTCAGACCGATGACCTCACAAAGGTCACAATAATTTAGTAGGTAATTATGACATCAAGCATAGCGCATTCAAAATAATATTCTCAGTTTAAGTTTGCGGAATTCAATTCACTGTTATAATACATGCATAGACATCTGTCAAGGATAACAGGTAAAGACTCATCAAATGCATTATTATTATTACAAAAATGAGATGAGATATCTCAGCGGTTTCGATCATCTCTCACATGCGTCTAGACTTGTTTCTACAACATTTAATATCAAACTGCACCTGGGAATCGGGTGACTGACATGTCTAATATTTGTAATGCCGTGAATACAACAAGAAAAATATATAAGATAAACTGAGGCGAAACAAATTTTATGGACAGGCCTTACCAAGCAGCATGGCCATGGAAAGTGTTAAATACCATCCTAAGATAGTGCTAGCCGGGACCAAAGACTTAAGGTGCCTTTCGGAGCACGGAGGGATTCGAAATTCATTTTTTGGTCACCCATCCGATGAATAACCATTGGGATATTTACTTGACTTGTGCAATTATCAACAAAGCTAACCGCTACGCCGTCGAGCTTTCCTACACTAAATAATTATAAAATGTGTTAAAACATTTCTAAAATTAATTAATTCTAATAATCAATGTTTCATATATCAGACTCATAAGGCAAAAGAACTGCCCTCTTATAGGGAAAGGCTGACTTATTCAGCTTCATAGTTTAAAGGATCGTAGGCTCCTGTTAGATTTAATGTTTATACAAAATAATTAACGGCACTACAGACTGTTCTCTCTTTACGATCTATACAGTTAATGTACCGTATAGATTAGCGCGAGCCGGAGGTACGTGCCTTTCTTGTAAAGGGTAGGACAATGTAAGTCATCACGCCACCATGCATAGGCTACAGCGTCAATACAATAAGCTCAGTAAAGAATGGACATCGACATATTTCATATAAGCCTCAAAAATTCAGGCGTCAAGTATTGCAGTCTTTTGACTGCAATACTAATTGAACTTGATACATTAATATATTCATTCAGTGTATTTGATTGATTTGCTGAAATACAAATTGCACCTCATTTTTAAAATTTATACATTTTTTAAAATTGTTAATTTATACTACAGTCCACATTGCAAGCCGTGGCAACCTATAAGTAAGGTGACACTAGCTTTAAGTTTGTCTCTTATTTATTGTTGCTTGTACAGTGTTTATCTTGTGGTTGTCCTAATAAATTAAAAAAAAAAAAAAAAAAAAAAAAATTAACTAGAGTTGATGTTTTGAGAAGTGCCATCTCACCTTGGACTGTTATCCGCGTTTTAGGAAGGCCTAGTGAAAAATAATTCAAGTTGAATTCCAAGTCCAAAAACTAAATCAAATAAAAAAATTGTATAATCTAAAGTACCTAAATATTAATATCTAATAAAGGCCTATGTGCAGCTGTGGACGATGGTGGGCAGGTTTAGTGTTTGAAGTATGTTAACCAAATGCCTAATAAAATTGATCTAAAAATGTTTTGTTACAACTGGATCAAAATCGTTTACAAGTAAAGAACTCTCAAACATGAAGTCGGCATGCGATACATAGAAAGTAAAATTAATAACCTACAACAACATACAATTTTGTTTTAGATTAGTGACCTGTGGTAATTTATAATAACATCCTTACATCAGAGGCATGTTTCGATGGGACGAAGACTTATCCGCTAACCGACTTGGCCAGGACTAGATACCAGTTTACTAGACGTTTTTATCACCTTATTAGGACTATTCCAAATACGTCTAGGCAATCTTCATTACAATATTAGTATTTAAGTAGGTTATGGATATCCATATCTACATATTATGTCACCGGAAGATAACAAGAACCGCAAATTGATGAATTTCTAAGGAAATTAATAATCTTTAGTAGGATTCTACACCAGAGATTTTATCTGTGGTGTAGAATTATTTTACGATTACATTTTCGTAAATTTATCAATTTGCGGTTCTTGTTATTTTCCAGTGACAGATACATTACCACTACTATCCAATACATTTATAACAAGACAGCACAGCTTGTCAGACTTTCAGCAAACTTTATTCAAATTAAAACTAATCATGAATCCCAGCTAGATAGATGTGTAACTATAGATGAACTCATCCTATCAAATTCAAGTTCACTGGTCCATGCAGTATGTTATTACTTAACGTACACTTATGCTTACACTAATGGAGTCGGAATATCTCCTACCTCTTTAATTACCGACAGTGCAATAAACCATCACGCGATTTAAATGGAGTAACGCATCGAGAAAAAGAAGGACCGGTCGCGTAATCGTGTCTCGGTTTTGTTTTTTGAAAATTAAAAAAAAAACACAAATATAAAACGCTCACCGGTTTTGGTCGGTGTCGACATTAGTGCAACATGTTACTCGGCTGCGTTCGTTTGGTGCTTTGTGTTTTGGTGTGTTTGACCACATTCTGCGATGGTCAACTTATTGTTTTACGAGCATTCCGGACGGAGAAAATGGGTCGGTGATCTTTTTAACATTATCTATAGTGCATGTTACTTGTATAGTAACGCGGTTAAGACCTACCCTATTGATTTCCTTACTACTTTTTCAATTTTACCTAGAATTTTTTTATAGATAGGAGACAGATCGTTAATTAAGGATAATTTGAATTGTGCGTTGGATCAAGAATTGTGTTTCATTATACTGGTATCGTATACGTATGAACACTTATTGAATAAAATTAACATAATTATTTGTTTTTAATTTAATGCCAAAGATTCCCCCACGAATATAAAAATGCCAGAGTCAATTCGAAGTAGGAACCAGGTGACATTTCGATAGACAAAATAGTTTATACAATTTAATGACAAAAAATTAACATGGTTTTACTTACAAAATACACCAAAATTTTAAATAATGATTTAATTAAAGCTTAGTGCTAATGCTGTGGGTACCTACTAAAAAGCGGCATTGCTATCTATTTTCTAATATTTCGTTAATAATCGTTATAAATATTCATATTCAATTATCATGTTGGTAAAATTGACAATTAATTTTATTGAATGATATTTTTAATTGGATAAATTTGATGCCTTTTTCTATTTTTGTTCAATATCATGTTTTATAAAACAAATATGCTTAAAAATAATGTTGGCAATTTTTTGTGTGTACTTACACCGAATAAAAATTGACGCAAGATTTTCATATTTTATTATGAATAGTCACTAAGAATTTCACATAGTTTTTATTTTAAAAATGAAAATGAACTTTTGATATGGAACTAGAAGCAGTCTTCTGTGTATTCTTCACGTGTCATAAACAATACCTAAGTGTGAGACCCGTAGGGACGGTATATTGTAGGCAAGGCAACTTTATGATTCAAATATTGCACGACCCGCTCAGCTCGTAGTTATATACATACTTACGTATGAAAATTCTTCAAGGAACAGTACCTTTTTTAATTTACTGCTTATGAAATATATAAATAAACATCAATTTATAGGTAGGTATCCTGATAGGTACACACAGAGCTAACCTCAAAATAAAACGACTATGAAACTTCAACTATAGAAACTAAATCCCAGTTAAAAGGGACATAAAATGCATTTTACCAGCTTTTGTAGGTTGAATTTGATTACGTTCTGAATTTAATGGGAACATGAAGTAACATTTCATATTATAGGTACCTATCTAATTTATTATTTGCTTTAGGCTCCATTAATGTTTTTTATTCACACTAAACTTAAGTAACAATAGGGCTTTGTGAACTTAAATTATGCTTTTGCTATTCATTTTAATTATATTTATTTTAATTTCAGTTTTGTTAAAATTAACTGTAAATCGGTACATTAAAAATTGATTTAGAGTATAATTTACGTCAAATCGTCTTAGATTTCTGAAACTGATTTTAAATTCCAATTTTATTGGTAATTTTATAGACCAAATATCTGATAGGTACCATTTTAATTTAGATAGCTCAACAATATACATAAATATAATATCTACACTCATAAAATCACTCAATATAAAGTTATTTCATAACATAATTGCAGTTATCGTCTAACAACAGCATCAGATGTCTGAGGTTATAATTTACTCGTAAGTTGGTAATTCAAAGCGACCGAAACTAACCTACTTATTATGTAAAATGAACACACAGTTCAAGAACACAATAACACGGCGTCCTTATAATAACTATAACTATTTACTAAGTGCAATGTCTATTCAAATCAGTCGATATATATTATAGCCGTCACAAGCTTGGAGTATTAATAATAATACTCTAAGGTCACAAGGTATCGTTCTGCGCTTTAGTAAATGTGTATTTACTAAAGCGTTTATTGTACCCGAGGACAATATTCCCAGGACTAATTCAACGGATTTGATTCAACCAATGTTGCAAAGGTTAAATTCTCTCTAACGCCGCTTCCGTCTAGTTCCGCAGTTTCATTGTCCTTTATTCAACAACTTTGACCGTTAAACTTAATTTAACCGCAAATGTTTGTTTCACCTCTATATGGAAATCTACTCTCCATGTGGTATAGCGGGTCAAGTGCATTTCACCTTCCTATGAATTGTGTAATGCAATGGTATTTAATAAAAAAGTTATTTTTGAACAAAGGATATATCTAATCTATGTACCTTAGCTCGTGACTGAATAGATTGGTATTCAGTCAAAAATTGTAAGAAAATTAATGTGGATTATTAGCATGAATAAAATAAAATTCCATATAAAAAATGAGGATGTTATTATACGTAGTGAATGGGGCGAAAATTTTGATTTCCTGTAAGTGATACGCCCGCCTGGTAAATGTTCTGATTCCAGTACCACCACCGATTCCGTTCCCAGCATGTAGAGCCGACAACATCGACTGCTTAAGGCGCGGTCTCCGCAGTTTCTTCGTTCTCATGGACTCTGGTCACGCGGGCATGAAGCCAGTGGACCCCAGTATTATCAATAGTATCTCAATCAATCTACCTGATGATCAAATGTCCGTTATGCTGCGAAGGGCTAACGTGACTGGGGCAAGGTGGACAAAGTTGGCAGATCGAAGGTAAAGTTATGACCATTTTTATTGATTTATCGACTTTATAGCACATTCATTTTATTCGACTTGCGAAAGGTCGCTGGTGGAGGCTGGATGAGAAAAGCGGAGGACCGGGATATTTGGCGCAAAATTGGAAGACCTATGTCCAGCAGTGGACTACGATAGGTTGAATAGATAGATAGATAGCACATTCAAACAAACACAAACAACACAAACCGATACGAATCTCTTGAAAAAATCTTACGAGTACCAAAACTCTTTAGATCAAAGCAGCAGCATTCACAAAAGAGTGAACTGGACATAAATACATTTATTCATTATTTTAGCTAAGTAACGTAAAACTTAAAAGCATACGATCAATATAACTTTTAACTATATTTTAATTTCTAAAAATATCCTTTGGTACATATACAAGCTAAAAGAGAGAATAGGATATGAAGCTACGCAGGCATTCACCATAAGTTTCCGTAGTTATTATGCGTGCGACACAAAAATGAAGTAGTAAATTGCGTAGGAAATAGAGGGAGGAAGCGAATCACGTCCCGCCCTCGCAAGGGATGTTTACAGAGCGATGTTTGTCAATAACCTCCCGAGATGCGCCTGTAGAAAAACATGGTTGAACATTTTGGTACCCACTTGTTTGTGTTAACACGATTTAATCTGGTTGATTTAGGTGCTTAGAGTGATAGCCAGTAAGCGAACTGCTATTGCGAACTTTGTTGTAAATAAACGAAATAGATGTTATGATAAATGTTATTATTTACAGATTTTTACTAGATTATTGTATTTTCACGTGTTGCGATATCAAATTCAGTGACAGACTTGGGTAACTTCTGCATTATTTTATTTTCAATCACAACCTTTGCACAGTTTTCCATTTATTTACAACTCTGATGTACGTACTTTAAATGCTCCTGAAACGAAAGCTAACTAAAATTTCAAACTCTTAATAAGCTTTACCTACATCAATTTCAATTAAGCTGATGAGATGTTCCTATGTTAACTTTAGTTTGAGTGTTCTCTCAGCCGAACATACTAAGTCAATGCCTCTATTCAAGGGCAAATCTACATTCTGTATACATAATTACATACAGTCATGTAGATTATTTTTTTAATTTTCCACTCAGTATGAGTGAATTAGTGTCAGTTTTCATGACACTAATGTCACTACTGCTGTGTGGATTGTTCACCATCATTAGCTCACTAAACGTCCCCACCGAGGGGCACGAGCCTACCCGTATAGGCTTTAGTCGTCCACGCGGGCCCAGTGCGGGTTAGATGACTTCACGCACAAACTTTAAATCTCTTCGCAGGCGTGCGCAGGTTTCCTCATGATGTTTTCCTTCACCGTAATTTCGAAAAATCGAAAATATATTGGTACGTGGCGGGATTTGAACCTGCGCCCTCCCGGTAGGAAGGCAACAGTCCACACCATTGAGCCACCGACGCTCATTGAATTGTGAATAAGGAAGTTCAAATTTGTCAAGGTTCCATATGACTAGCGCGTTCAAATAATGGGTTCAAATTTTGATAAAAAAAACTTTGCAGTTAATTACAATAAGTTTAATTTGTATTTGTGAATTATAATTGTGGTTATTTTCATCCTTAAAAGTTATTTTATCATGGGTAATTAGTAACGCGAACAAAACACGATACAAACAAAAAATCTTATTTACAGGTTTAATCTCGAAGGGGGTAAAAGTGGTACAGTTTTTGTTAGCGATCTTCACGTCGCGGGTGAACTCAATATGAACATTGCCAGCCGCGTTGAGCCCTACGTTGCTCATATAACAATGGATATGCGTAAGTTACTCCACTCAATATTTTGTCATTTTTGGTACGATATATATTAGAAAGTGAGAGGAAATTTAGGTACCTATCATCATCATCAGCTCAGCACACGTCCCCACCAAGGGGCACGAGCCTACCCGTATAGGGTGATTAGGCCTTAGTCGTCCACGGAGGCCCAGAGCGCTCACAACCTTTGAATCTCTTCGCAGGCGTGCATGAAGGTTTCCTCACGATGTTTTCTTTACCGTAAGAGCGTCGAATAACGTAAATGTAATTTCAAAAATTCGAAAACACATTGGTACTTGGCGGGATTTGAACCTCAGCCCTCCTATAGTAGGAGAGCAACAGTCCACACCATTGAGCCACCGACGCTCTTTGGTACCTATATTATGGGCAAATACCGGCAAAGATATTGTGATAAAATACTTGCTAGATATAGATTTCATAGACTTAACAGACTTTTTTTTAAATTGATTGTAAGTATTCATCATAATCAGCTCATTAAACGTCCCCACCGGAGGGTTTGATTGTAATTATAAATATCACATAATTTTGCAGGAAATTTTTTTTTATTTTCATCTTGAGAACTACGGAAAGTCTTAATAGAGGGTTAAAGAAGAATTTTATAAAAGTTTAAAATATTTTTTTGGTTTTGGTCTTACGAAGAACCTGTATGCCA
Organism: Leucinodes orbonalis; assembly: GCA_019425675.1. Lineage (NCBI taxonomy): Eukaryota > Metazoa > Arthropoda > Insecta > Lepidoptera > Crambidae > Leucinodes > Leucinodes orbonalis. The sequence goes on from PQWD01011913.1 coordinate 85,366, forward strand.
TTTTTTAAACATTAGATATTGACAACTGAAGATAAAAATCACATCAATCCGTAGTTCCAAAGGAGGCATCAGATTGTTATATAAAATCTGGAATTGATTCCATAACCAATAAACAAGCACAATAATAAAAAAATCGAGTTCCATAATTCATTAGTTTACCTTTAGTTAAAGGATTTTGTAGTCATCATAAAATGTCCTACTAACGTCAACAATTTGTTATGTAAGTTTGCTACTTAGAAATAAGCTACATTGTAACAATAAGCACAAACGAGTATTATTATTCAAATGAAATCAATAATTATGATAACAAGTTAAATCGACGTTAGTATCTATACCTACTGCGATATCGGCCACGTTTACTCATTATTTCTGCAAAACATTAGCTTAAACTATGGTATATAAGTCCTAAGATAATTTTGTGTTCGTTGTCGTTATTGTAACTAACTCATACTCGTAGGTACTTATTATAGGTACCTACTTACTTCAACAACTCACTGTCACTCAATATTCAATCAGTAGCAGTTTATATAGGAATACCTTAACCATGCTTTATGCTCGATCTGTTCAACCTCAAACCCTACAACTTGTACCACTAGTACTCACTAAGACACAATTTCATATCAACAAAAACGTTCTGTCCCACAAGTCCTTACCAACTCAACGACTTACTAACCGAACTAAAACGTTTTAGTCTTTGAAAGTAGCTTAACAGTAGTGGAGCAGAAATGCAATTAGACAAGCCTGAAGCTTAAAGACTACTTGAACGAGTTAAAATACCTTTATTTGAGATACTTATTTTTATACTTCCGCGAACTTAAAGGAAGCTCCACGGTGTCATACTTTCATTAGTTTTGTAACGAGTTACAAGTCGGTCTGTGTCCACAAGGGGTTTCTTTCATTAAGTAGGTACACTCGAAACGTATTAAGATTGCATCACACAAGACACCATATTGGATTTTATATTTTTCTACTCTGAAACATTACTGCAACTGGTGTTACCGTGTCACGAGTTTACAACTTCAGATTTTAAACTCTTTCTACGAATAATTTTAATCCTCGCTTATCTTTGAGAAGCCTCGTAAGGGTTCCCTTTAGGCTTAAATATAACCAAGAACCTAATACCGGCCTACACTATCTACATCCTTAAGCCTTATTACAATGAAGGAACATCTTACGAGTTCTGGAAAATAAATAATTAGATATTCATCAGAGAAAGGTTTTATAAACATAGGAAATATAAACAATTCTTTCGCAAGCTATCTGTGTCACTTAGATAAATGTTACGAGTTTATCGCGACTTAAAAACCATCATTCAAGAGGGATATTCGTAGGTACTTGGTTTTCTGTTCCAAAGAAGAATGGAGCACTTGCGAGGGGTAAGCTTTTTGCTATAAATAAGTTATGTTGTTTTTCGCACAATGTGGAACCCACACTTGAAATTAGTTTGTTTTCACACAGAATACAGTCAACGATATTGTTCTGACATAGTTGTTCTAGAAAATAAAATATTAGATAGTTAGGCACTCTATAGCGTTCTATAGGCAGGAAACTAACGCATACTGCTTAGCAACCTGTTCAGGTATTGTAGAATTCCTAATTTGGGGACACAAATCCTGACAAAACCAGCTTGTTAGAATATAGGCACTGTCATGGAATGTACAGTCAGCTATAAAGTAAGTAAACATTTAAGTACAAATTAAAAGATCAACCAAACTCTTTGCTTAAAACTATAAATTTAATTCTAGAAATACGTAGGCAAATCGTTTTAAAATATATAAAGAATATCATCATCAGCTCATTAAACGACCCAACCGAGGAGCACGAGCCTACCCGTATAGGGTGCTTAGGCCTTCCACGCGGGCCCAGTGCAGATTGGACGACTTCACACACAAGCTTTGAATCTCTTTGCAGGCGTGCATGAAGGTTTCCTCACGATGTTTTCCTTCACTGTAGGAGCGTCGGATAACGTACATATAATTTCGAAAATTCGAAAACACATTGGTACGTGGCGGGATTTGAACCTCGGCTCTCCCGGTAGGAGGGCGACGTCCACACCATTGAGCCACGACGCTCATGAAGAATATGAAGACTTAAAATCTTTAATTTATTTATTTGATCATGATGCTGGCTGTACAAGCAGTAGTCAACTAAACCCGATCGACTTACTGAAGTTATATTAGACTATACCTTATTCCCTATTTCCTTACTCCTATAAATAAACCTCCCTTTAGGTAAATAAAGCTTCTATAAATAAGGCTGGAATTTTGTAGATATTTTATAATACAAACCTACCTAAAAAGTAATGTCCTAGTAAACAATCATCAAGTTTTAAGAGTGTCGGTGGCTTTTTGGTGTGGACGCCTTCCGATCTGGTGTGGACTGGTGCAAGTTTTAATTCCGCCGCGTACCTACCAATGTATTTTCGAATTTATATGTACGTTTATTCGACGCTCTTACGGTGAATGAAAACATCGTGAGAAAACCTGCTACGAAGAAATTCAAAGGTTGTGCAGGAAATCGGCCAATCCGTTCTGGGCCTGCGTGGACGACTAAAGCCTATAATACACCATATACGGGTAGGCTCGTGGCTCTCGGTGGGGACGTCATAATGAACTGATGAAACAATCATCTTATACATTAACTAATAGGCAATTGTTAATAACATTATATTCCCATTTCAGAAGACATCGAGAGCAATATTACATATCCGTGGAGAGGCCAGAAGGGAATTGACAAAGAAGATTACATCCTAATTGGTCCTGAGAGAGTTGCTGTTAGAAACGCAAGGACGCCAACATATTATTTGCAACCGAGTAAGTGGGCGGTACTACGTACTTAGAAAGGATTGGCTTTGCGCTATCTTGATTATACAGTACACCAAATCTCCAATAATTATGAGCATTGTTGTAAACGTTACCACTTTCTTCACCTTGAAATAAGACGAAACGTCAATGACAGTTGCTTTATGATGAACATTGGTCATTACCAGCGCCGGATCTTCAATTTTTTTTGGGTGGGGCAAAAATTTAGAAATGCCGCCCCCGCCCTCTTTTATTTATTTTTACCTTTATCATCCTATATTATTTCACTAATTTATATAATAGGTCCTCAAATTGATTGACATTTGGACAAAGCTGCAACTTTTTACGCAGCTGTGATCAGTTTCAGAGATATTACATCTCCTTGTCTTACTCCTCGGTGCCAATGATAAGCCAATGGTAAGCTCTTCATGTACTCGGCCTGACATAGTAGCGCTCTCGTACAAACATCTCAACAATTCGATATAGCAGTAGTCAAGTCAGGCACCGTTGGAGGGAATGAAACACAGCCCAAGTCTCGATCGAATCGAAGGCTTTCTCATAGTCCACAAACGCCAAACATAATGGTCAGTTATACTCTCCGCTCTTCTGTATAACCTGCCACAGCGTATGTAATATGTAGTCTATGGTGCTGAAGCCTTTGAGGAACCCGGCTTGTTCGGAGGGCTGGAAATCGTCAAACATATGCGCGAGACGGATCATAATGACTCTGGAGAATAACTTGAAGATGTGGCACAATATCGTAATGGGTCGTTAATTCTTCAATAAGCTTTTAATATCTAAGATAACTCGTAACAGATGTAAAAACGGCAAGATTAGTTTATTTTAGTTTTTTATAATGTAATGTCGTATGGTCTACCGTTGTGGGGTACGGCTGCCGACATTGATACAATATTTGTGCTACAAAAAGAGCTTTTATCTACAACCTTAGACCACGTGACTCTCTTAAAGAACAGTTCAAAGAAATAAATTTGTTTTTTTGTAATGTAATTTTTGTATATTTTTGTCGTTCATAAGTGCTTTTTGTAAGCCTAATTTAAATAAATGAATTTTGACTTTAACTTATCATACCCGGAATATTAGGCTCTCTCCAAGCGGATACGAAAACTCGTTCGCAGAGAATTCTACTATTTCAATACAAGGTTAATTAAGGACCTTATTAAGGAGAACAGGGGGCCCAAAGTTTTCCAAAAACCACTTGGAAGGAGCATTCTGGTGAAGCTTAATATAGCAGATGGCCAACTACTCACATTACGCCAACAGATCCTGGAAGAGGTTGAGAAATTCTATGGATTTGTCGAGCGCTCATCAGTACAGACCGAAGACAGCGAAGATCTACGTGCCCTACTAAGGCACCATTGTACGTAGGATATGCCGGATGTTGACGTTAGCGAAATTAGTGCAGCACTGAAGCAACTGAGAAATGAAAGGGCCCCGTGGGATGACGGTATTACGACAGAACTCCTAAACACCGGTGGACAACCCATCCTTAGGACATTAGGTGAGCTCTTTTAATGCCGTCATCTACCTGGGAACTACACTGGAAGCGTGGTCCACAAGCGTTCTTTAAGAAGGGTGATAAAGCTCTCTTGAAGAATTATAGACCGGTAGCGTTTCTGATAAGCGTCGGTGGCGTCCTTCTCCAGATTGTCCAAGAATAAGTTTACTTGGGCTAAAACTTGACCGGCACAATTTCGGAAGGGAAGCTAGTAGGAGGATTCATTTGGGCTGGGCGGCATCAGGCAAGTTACATCAGATCTTCACGTCGACGATTCCGCAACGCTTAAGGACAAAAGTCTTTGAGAAATACGTCCTACCCATACCAACATACGCAGATGAGACATGGACACTGACTGCGGATTGGTTCAGAAATTCAAAGTTACTCAACGAGCGATGGAGCGTGCTATGTTGGGAGACTCTTATACATAAAATGAAAAATTACGCAAAAGAACTAAAATTACCGGCATAGTTCGCCAGATTAGCGAACTGAAGTGGCAGTGGGTAATGATGTCGCAGAACCGATGGCCGTTGGAGCAGACGAGTTCTGGAGCGGAGACCGCGTCTTGGCAAGCGTAACGTAGGACGCCCTCCGGCCCGATGGACCGACAACTTGCGAAAAGTCGCTGGTGGAGTCTGGATGAGAAAAACGGAGGACCGGAATATCTGGCGCAAAATGAGACCAATGTCCAACAGTGGACTGCGATAGGTTGAATAGAGAGGGAAAAGGTTTAATCACCTTTCTTGAAGAAGAACACCACCACGCCATTGCTCCTCACCTTTGGTGTCGCACCATCACCGATTCCGGAATTAAAAAGCTTCTGAAGGGTCTTAAGCACTGGCGTGCCCCCTACTTTCAAAAGCTCTGCGGTATATCCGTCGTAGCGGGGTCTAATAACGCTTAAGCTGTTTCATAACCATCCTAACCTCGGCAAAAAAGCAATGTCATTAAAAAGTTACAATTTATCAATTATTGGTATTGATATTAATCAATTAAGTTCTATAATGAAATAAGACTACTCGCCTCAGCTTTTTCGAAGTCACACTGGATGAAAAAGGCGTTTTATTTCCAATTTATTTTGTATATTTTCTTAAAAAACGTGGTCGCTTGATGCAAGTAAAAGGAGCTTAATTGTTTATTTTTTTTTTTTTCAATTGTAGCTGTCCATCATGAAAATGATATAGCTTTAAAGCAGCTAAGTTGGCATCAATTAACATAGAGAAATAACTACGTAACTTTGAAATAATACACTGCTGCCCTGTATAGAGATCGACGAGAGAGTTTTCGTATACAGCGTCATTCCTCAGATCGCAGCTGCACCCGCCTGCTGACCGTGATCTGCGGGCGCCTATTTAGAACTATGCAAAAAAATGTAATGGTTCAGTAACATGCCTTACTCCGCGCTCCGGTTATCAGTCGTATTTCTATGGCCATGCACTTGTACTATTATTTATTCCGCGGGCAAGTAAGGTAAATGATGAGTGGTCCATTAGTCGGTTTGCCGCCCCCTGACCGTGCCGCCCGGGGCACGTGCCCCCGTCTGCCCCCCCTAGTCGGCCCTGGTCATTACCATAGTCATTATTATGGTCTTTATTACAGTCCATTGTCTGCAGTGAGCTGCTGTTCTCAATTGGGTTGAAGTATATCCGGGATTGCATTGCAGGGTAAAACCTGCTCGCACCAACCATCGTTGTTATGCATTCCTTTGTCGGGCTCTCACTAGCCTTTTAACCGGCTCTCGACCGAAATACCTAGACTTATTCTGTGCCAACATTACATCGCTGAAACGGCAACTTGCAGGACATTATTTTATTAGACAATTTATTGACAGAAATGGAACACTATTTCATTTTGTGTTATTTTCTTATCACTCTCCACTTCTTGAATGTTGTCAAGCATATACGTGGGACTTATTATTAGCCTTGTATTTATACTTTAGATCTATTTATTTGATATTTAAGCTGTTAGTCTTCCTTAATAAATTAATATCCGACCTGATATTAAAAAAAACTAAATCTACTAATTTAGTGCCTTTGGCTGCGTAGAGTTTATTATATCTGCCAGAATGTATGTGAGCGAAAGCCATGCTTAGACACATTAGGGCTGACCCAATCAGAGTGATACTATAATATCACAGACTTCGGAGGAATTAATTCTCCAAGCCACGGACTCACAGAAAATCGTCGTTAAATAACGTGGACGTTGTGTTTCCGATTGCGAGAGATTACTGGATGTTCAAAGCTCCCTTGTTTTTTAGAGTGCCGTTGCCAAATGGCAAAAAACGGAACCCTTTTAGATTCATCAAGTCTGTCTGTCCGTCCGTATGTCACAAAATGATCTTGAGGTTTCTAATAGCATTTTTTGACACTTCCAAAGTTTAAAAAAATGTGTTTTTATGTTATAAGTGTACAGGACGCTCACCTGATGGTAAGTGATACGCCTAACCATGACAGAGCGGCATTGAAGGAGACCAACAACTAAAAGACAGTTATAATCCTCGATCAATGCTGCACTGTGCCCAACACCCGGGACAACAGATGTTAGGTCTAATCTATTCAGCCTATCGGTAATTTTACTAGGTGTCTTATACCCGATAATTTCACTATCACACTCCTGTTACATGTGACGATATCTCGCACTGCGGTGGTACACTACCTAGACAACACAGTACCGAGTCTATCACCTAGTACTACCTTATTTTAGCACTAGCGGTGAATGTTTGGAGCTTGTTCCCACTAAAACTGCAGATACTCCTTTGATCACTTTTGTTGCAAGGTTATGGAAAGTCTTCAGAGTTCAACACCAATCTTGTCGGTGGTTAGCCTACTGAGAATTTACCCTTTGACCGCCAGTGACGCCTTTAAGCGTCACAAATAATAGATTTTCCATTGCGTTACTGGCGATTAATGAGTTAATGCTAGCGTAACGTCTAATACCGATTAGCGATAAGTTTTACACTTTAAACCTGCCAAATTATCGCGTTAAGTTGTGACTATACCTGAAGTTAACGCCCATTGTCGCGATATTTAATGATATTTCCCGTTAGTGCGGCACCAGCTTAAGCAGTCCTTCTTAGTATTAATCATCCCAACGGCTCGGAGTACTGAGTGGGTAGTAGGTACCTATCCTAAAGTGGGTAAGAGCTTTAAGTGCGTTGTGAGTGCAGGAATTCCCACACTTGAGTTAATCAGGCGCCACCAGTAGGTTTAGGGTGATCAGTGTTATAGTGACAATCGACGCAACTTACTGAAGATTTGGAGGAATTGCTGTCAAATAAAACATCAATTACATAATAAAAAATCTAGGTAGGTACCTACTTGAGCTAAATTTAAATCTGTGCCACATATCCACACCATTTCGAAACAGGTTTTACGAAATATTTAGGTACCATTAATGAAATGTTTGTAAAGTTATTCGTTTATTGTAGAAAGCTCAGGGTAAATATAAAGTTGATAAATAGAAAGTTTCGCCTACGTACATAGCAAAAACACCATTCAGTAACGAAACAGCGTAAAATACCTACTTTAGTTCTAAAACATTTAGACAGAAGTACTTCATTCAGCATACTTACTACAGATACCTATTATAAGTGCTTGAACTAGTTGAACCGTTGGTAAGTAATTAAAATATTAGGAAGTATTGTTCGCGTCTTGTAAAGGCCAGCTTTGTACCGAAAGTAATTTGAATTATTAACACGCTGAGAAGTTTGGTCAAAGATGAAAATTTATGCTGAACTTATTGAATAACTAATTAGGTAGGTACTTTTGTAGTTTTGCTTATTGGTTTGATCCATTTCGGTCAATAGAATTTTAAGGGTAAAGCGTAAGAACTTTCTGTAATACTGTTTTACTGGGTATAAGAGACCTTACATCTGTGGTCTCGAGTATCAGGCACAGGGCAGTATTAATGGAATTTATGACTACTTACTTTTACTAATTTCTTTAAAACTGCATCTGTCAAGGTCCGGTGTATCACCAGGTGAGCACACTGACCATTCACTCATAGCAGTTTACAGATTACATATACTTAAAAAATTTGAATAGTGTGTAGACAGACCGACTTGACGAATCTATAAGGGATCCATTTTTTACCATTTGGCTACGGAACTCTAAAAATGGTTTGGTCCTGAAAAGCAAACCAACTCAGATCATACAAATAAGTGTTACTTGATTAAGGCTTTTAACAAATATTTTTCATGAAATCATTACAGATACAGCAGACACAGAGTACATTAACCAAGTCCTTCAAGCAAGACCAGCAATTTTAGATTATTTATCAAATGAAATTACTGCAGCTGTAATGCATAGTATTGTTGATAACTTTAGACTGTTTGCTAGCAGAGTACCTGTGAAATACTACTATGAATACTATTACCATATTGTTTTATTATTCCCTTTACAAATAGAACACAATTGATTAGGAATAGGAATTTAATTATTTAGCTAATTCTGTGAGGTAAATTATTTTTCGCCCGAGTATAAGTCTCTGTTTATTAACATTGTTAAAAAAAGTAAATAATTTAAATAACTGATAAAATTTATTGTATGCATACAATTTATATTATGATCAAACAATAAGTATGGTGTTTTAAAGACACCCAGAATTTTTGGTTCAAGATTTTAAACAATGATTTAAATGAAGTCCTTTATTACAATGAAGATTATGTATATATGATAAATTTTAAATATTGAATTCCATATTGACTGACAAACCATTTTTAATTATTCTTGGATATTATCCCAGTAGAGGACTATGAGATAGTGAATAAAATGGATAATGGATTATCAATTTATATTTTAAAACATCAAAATGCATCACCAAGAGATTCTTCCATGAACTTTTTGTAAATAGCCATAAACTTTGCAATAAATGCCTCTAAATGAAAAATAGGTTTATTCCCAAGTCTCATTCTGTGTTCATATTTTGCTGCTTGGCTAGCTACTTGACATTTCATTGCCATATCACAATTGCGAACTAATTCTCGGAGTAAACCTGCAAAAACCATGTCTGGTGGGACTCCATGTATGATTAATTCATACAGCTTTTGTCGTACTTCACCAAGCTTTTTAGGTGACTGTTCAGATAAAATCATAGATGCAGTTTCCCTTATGAACTGCTGCCAATCAGGCTCTGGGAACTTTTGATCTACTGTAAATGGATACTGTTGAACTTTACAAGCTTCACACATTAGTAATGCTCGACGTAGATTACGTTCAGCACATTTAGCAATACGCATTCCCAGTTCAGAAGGAAAGTTCAGGCCCTCTTTTTTGCAAACAAAATGTAGTACTGATGAAATCTCACTTTCTGTTGGTGCTGGAACTCTTATTGTTAAGCATCGAGACCTTATTGCTGGTATAACTCGTGATATGGAATTTGCAATCAGTATGAGACGACAGGTGGCTACATATTTCTCCATTGTTCGGCGAAGAGCGTGTTGTGCATCTTTTGTCAAATCATCTACTTCATTAAGAATTACCACCTTAAATTCCCGCTGACCAGTAGAATCTATTTGGTGAGTCTGTGCTACATTTTTGACCAAATCCATTATAACAACACGATCATGTATGCCAACATCAGTGGGGTTAACCTCAATGTGATAATTACTGCTAACAGTCATAATTTCAATCTTTTTGTTCGAAGGTGTCGTGAAATTCATAGTTTCTTGTCTTAGACGTTCAACGCCTGATCCATAAAGTTCTCTTAGCAAACACATTATACGAGTTTTCTTGCCGGCGCCTGACGGGCCGTAAACAAGTAAATGTGGAAAATCACTCTGTTGTACTAAGTTTTTGAGGCGTAAAGCCTGGTCTTTATGAAAATCAAGTTTCATTAGATCTCTTGGACGATGTTTATCCACCCAAAGGCTCATTTTTATAGATAATTTAAATGAGAATTCAAAAAAAAACAATTCGCACCCAAACAAACAGTTTAAAATCAAAATTTCAATCTCAATTTGACAAATGCCAAACGTCAAAGATTGGCACTATTGGCAATTGACCAAGGCTAAGATCGTAGATGATGCTGCCTTGTCATTTGTATTTTTTATTAAATTAATGATAAAATGAGAAATGATAATCATGATGATGATACACGAATTCCCTCCCCTTTCCCGTCGATTTCCGTAAAGTCAAAGTCTAAGTCGTCTATGTAGGTACCACCGCAATGCCAGATATCGTCTTGTGAAATAGATAGAGAAGTGTTTTGCACTTCTGTTTTTCGGGATGAGGGCACTGTAAAAAATGCTGTCACGGGTGACAGGCACAGTGCGACATTGATGGAGTCCTCCTAGTTGATGGAGTATACTCACTGTATATCATATATATTGGTCTTAATGAATTGCATTTTGTGAATTAAGAAGCTAAAGATGACTTCCCATTTCCCCTCCCACTAAAGTTTCAGTAAATTATGTGCTACATCACTATTCACTATTAATCAAGGTGGAGTGTGTAGACCTGTAATTGTCTCAGTGATTTTATTGTGAAGTTTTTACTGATAAACTGGTTAAAATTGGTTTTTAAAATACAATATTTAAGACAGTAAAATAAAACTGACGAAAATATGATATTTCACTTTCTCACCAACAATTCCAGAATTATAAATATAACTTTCATCGCATACTAACAATCAATTTTATGAGCCTGATCGCTCTCTCTTCAACTTATCGCAGTCCACTGCAAGACATAGGTCTCCCCCATTTTGCGCCAGATATAATGATCACTAGCCTGATCATCATGGACGAATTATGTCTATGAGGTTCACGTAGACGTAGGTACTCTTTCTGCGATACAATTTTGTCAATTTATTGTTCTTGGTTAGGACCCAGAACTTGGGAGCATAATGAATTGAAAATAAATTGATTGTTAACTGCTAAAGTTAGTAATGTAGTCAAAAGCTTGATAAGGTACACCTTTAAATATAAATAAGAAAGGAAAATATTTAATAAAACTATTATTTCTGTAATTTATAGGGTTGAATTATATGGACGTAAAAGAATACGGACGGAGTATCGCTGACAACAAAAGTGTGTCAAAATTCGATTAATTTTTGTATGGCAACGATGGCAACCAATAAATATTAAGACATTTAGTTTGCATCTGTTAACAGAGAGCCGAGAAAAAACCCAAAAAGAACATAGCTTGTGTATTTAAATGAAAAACGAATATTACTTTTCATATGTTATTGAACAATTCGATAACTTAATAAATTATTTTTCTTAAAAACAATAAAATTAATATACCAAAATTGGTAGGCAAATATTTGACAAAAAGACAAAGAGAGCATATACATATATATATTATAATTATGATGACTATCCGTATTTACAGGTACCTCCAAAGTTGAATAATTTTTTTTCTTGTTACATTACTGAACAGTATAGTCTCAGACCTCAGCCTGTTCAAAGAGAAAAAAGTTAAAATGTCAATCAATATAATTATTGAAAAATAAATTCTCAATTTTCCCATTTTCGTTATAATTAATAAATTAGGGACTCTGAAACTGATCAAAGCTGTTTTCATTATGGTGACTTTACTAAAATTCTAAGACTTAAATAAACAACTGCAATCCACCTAAAGAAAAATGATAGTTTTTGTGTTCAAGTTAATTTGTATGTTGTTGTTGTGTTCAGTTCTTGGGGAAGAATACAACTTAATCGGAGATGCAGGTCAAGCATACTCTATCGAAATATACTTAGGTCATCCTAAGCAAAAGGTATTTTTTATTTAAAAGCTAGGAGTTAAATATAATCTAAAACAGTATTTGTTTACCATCAATGAATGTTCTACAATGCTTTCATATTCTTTCAGTTACGTGTTATTGTCGACACTGGTAGTACGACATTAGCAGTTGCTTCGTATTCACGTACTGATAATGATGTGTATTTTAAAGCTGATAATTCAACAACAATATTTGATAGTGGAAAAGAGGTATGCAGTTTTTGTTTCCAGTTTTCTAATATGTAACAGTATTTCCACATTTACTTTAACACTAAGTTATAGTGCTGTAAAATTTAGAAACTAAAATTATAATAAGGAAAACTATGACTATAAGACTCTATAATTTAAAATATGCATACTACATTTATTTCAGGTGCAAGCAAAATACTCACAAGGTAATTGGATAGGTCATTATGTGTCCGATTTTGTTGAAATACCATCAATCAAGCATCCTGTGAACCTGAGATCAGATTTTGCCATCATTACCAAAAGCAATAAATTCTTTATGAATGGATCTGGTTGGCAGGTTAGTAACTTAAAAAATATTTTTCAACTTACCTTTTCACACTTGTAAATAAAGTAGCAAACCACTTTTAACCTGCATCTTTTCTGACCACATTAACTAACAAGCTTTTAAGAGGAAATAAACATCACAACAATTGTGTCTTCCACTTGAAAAGACTGAGTCCAATATTATTTTATGTTAATATGTAAGTATCCTTAAAGAAGAAGCAGTCGGCATTCTTTATCTCTTAACAATTATCTATAATGGAATTTGCAACTGCAAGCTGTAGAAGATTAATAACATGAGTGTTTGTTTGAATAAAATATTACTTTTAAATTTCAGGGACTTCTCGGTCTGGCTTACTTGCCAGTTGGAGCTTGGGGAGACCATATTATTGTTGGCTCATGGCTAGATTCTGTTGAATGCAATTTGAACAAAATGGTATCATTTGAACTCAAATTGTGTGGTGCCCAAAGTTCTACCAATGCAACTCACTATGGCAAATTTGCTATGATAGGTATTTTGATTTCATAAAGTAAAAATGTATGCATGGTTGGTTATTATAAAATTTATTGTGTTAAACTTAATTGGCTTACTGAGCGTCTAGTCAATTGTTTGGCTATAATTTTTATGCTTGGCAAGGGGATTGCAGATAGCAGTACCCTTGAAAGTTGAGGGTAAATGAGAGCTTGCTAGTGTTTTAGTTATTGCTAGTGCTCAAGTCTTGAGTTTGTAACTAAATTTCTTAAACAGTTATTATACTTTGCAATCTGCAGATGGTTAATCTGCAGACTCCCTGCAAATTGCATACTGTAATAACAGGAAGAGCAGATAGTCTTACTGTTTTAACTGTGATTACACTATGCTTTATGTCATCTACAAAAAGAAATGGTGGTGACAATAGTATCATAATCTACCATCACACAGTTGTTGAGTTATAATAATGTTAGTAATGATAGTGGTACTAGATAACTTACTCAATTACAATTGATAAGATATAGTGTCTGTAACAAATTTGAATTGCACCAAATAAATATTTTTCTACCTGTGTAATACAGGTAGAAAAATATTTATTAATTTACAATTGTATCTTTTAAAAGAACTGGAATAATGTACCTTTTATGAAAGATAATACAAATACATATAAGCATCTGTTTTATATAATATCATGGGTTATGAAAGTGCCGTCTTTGGTGTTGTTTTACATATTTATGTACATAATAATTTATGGGCTACTGAAACCGTTATGTAATCATAAATACTTTGTTTTACAGATGACGACGTCAAGAATTATTCCAGTCTATTCCGAACACCAATTTTGCACAAACGGTGGTACGAAGTTGGGGTACTGGCTATCCATGTTTTTCATCCAAATCAGACTTATTCCAATGCTTCCAAAAATCCGGAATCTATTATTGTGATGGATGATGAAGCTATAGAAACTTGTGAACATTTAAATGAACAGAAAAGTATAGTTGATAGTGGCACAACCAATATCAGATTACCTGATGATATATACAGGAGGGTAAGCCTATATTTTCATATTAGATAAAAGAGGCAACCTTTGTGTAGATATTGACTTAGATAGTGTAAACAAATCATTGCCATCATCAGCTTATTTTATTTTATTACTGTATGGCAGTGGCAACAATATCTTTCATCATCATCATCATATCAGCCACACGATGTCCACTGCTGAACATAGGCCTCCCCCAATAACTTCCACTCCAAACGGTCGGAAGCTATCTGCATCCAATGGCCACCCGCGACCTTCTGGTCATCTGTCTATCTTGTGGGTGGCCGTCCCACGCTGTGCTTGCCACTTGCTTGACAATGTCTTTGTCATAACATATATCACTTTAAAAAGATTTAAATTAAGATATGAATAGATTTAAAATGAACCCAAAAATTTATTTTGAGTCTGATCATGTTTTGAATGGCCATTAAGCTATTGATCACTGTTTATTTTAGTATGGTAGTTGTTACCACCCAGCAATACGAATAGGGCCTGCGTGATTGGTTACAATCTGCAACATAAAAACAGTTAAAACCTACCATTTTTGTAATGAGAGATGTCGACTTCTTGACCAAGGGTTCTGGCTTCGAACCCTAGGCAATATTGCACAAACATTTGTGTGCATGAACATGTCTGCCCAGGGATCGAATCAGGCACCCTTGGTGAAAGGCGACGTCCAACCAAAAGGAGATGTGTTCTCAATTATTAAAAAAATATATTTTTTTAAGGTTGTTGACCAATTGAGACAAGAATCACAATCTGCAAGTATGCTGATTTTGGACGAGTTCTGGTATCATAGCGAGGTATATCACAAATTGTAGCCAACATGTAGCCTTGATTGATATCTGCAATGGACTGAATTCATCAGAGCTACTTCTGTGTACTCTTATCTCTTGCTTGATGACAAAATACATACACACACACACACACACACGCACGCACGCACGCACAATCTTTATGTACCCTCAAAAATGTTACATAGTGCATTAACCAGTTATTTTTATAAAGCTTATTACAATATTTTTGTGTTCCAGTAGAATACATATTGTAACTATTGTTTACGGGGTGGAGGGTTGACTACCTACCTGAGATACAGGAACCTAGTTCAGGTGTCAGCCCGCCATATTCTCCTATGATTAATATTTAATTGTATGTTTTCTCGAATGGTGAGAAATAAAGAAATTATTAATTATTAAATTTGAATGTTTGTTTAATGAAATGAGAGTATGCGTTTGTGTATGTATATAGTAATAATGTTTGTGTATGTGTGTTGGTTAGTGTACATGATAAAGTGCTTAATTTTAATAGTACCTATTTAGATCAGTTAATATATCTTTCATTCATAAATAATAATCTCTACTGGCAATATAATCAACAAGGGTTTCAATTAATATATTTTCATAAATAATAATCTTTACAGAAAAATGATCGTGAAGTGAAATTGATAACGATAAACTGAACCACTTCGCTAACATTACAGGCGGCTTGTTGGCCAGAACCTCAAGATTGGTTGTCTTTACCATGGATTGCAATCGACTTACTTGCTGATGCTGCTGAAGACCAGTATTTTACATTAGAAATACCACCACAGGTAACTCACAATTACCTCAAATGTAATTTATAAAAACAGTTCTGGATTATTTATTTATTATACTTAATATTTTTTTCTAAATATATACATAAGTGATACATAAAAACAGACCAATATAAACATACTTGTTCATGCACAAAATCCAGAACCCTTAATATAACACCTGATTTTAACCATTACTCCACATGTATCATCAAGCTATTAAAATTCCATCAATTCAACTTGTGTAACTGGCCCACTTTCAACTTACGTATCTGGTAATTTTTGTTTTTCTGCTGAACAATAAGTAAATATAAATATCCTCTGACACTCACACAGCGCCATCTAGCCCCAAGTTAAGTGTGAAGTCTGTATTATGGGTACTAAATAACAGATGAATATAAATATATATTTTTTGTAAATACCTACATATTATACATAGAAACCCTCAGATCATTACAGACATGTTCATGCACACATATATTTGTACTGGCCGGGGTTCGAACCCGGAACCCTTGGTGTAGTAGCCGACGTCTCGACCAATTACATCAAATGGGTCGGCAATTAATAAATAAATATATATCCACTGACACTGACACAGCGCCATCTAGCCCCACATTAAGCGACGAGCTTGTAGTTGGGGTACTTAACATACTTATATTCATTTTTTTGTAAATACATACATATTATACATAGAAACACCCAGACCATTACAAACAGACATGTTCATGCACAAAATGCCCGGGGATCGAACCCGGAAACCTTGGTGTAGTAGCCAACATCTCGACCATTACACCACATGGGTCATCATGAAACTGGCTCACTGTCAACTTACGTATCTGGTTAATATTTGTTTTTCGGCTGAACAATAATTTACTAGCCTTGCATTTGTACACATTTCAGAACTATATGCGTGTTGTGACAGCTCGGAATACATCAGACGCCGACGGTGCAGTGTCCCAGTTCTGTTATAAACTCGGATTGGAGGCCGGCGGGTCTGATACTGTACTCGGATACACTGCCATGGAAGGTTTACAGGTAATATTTAATGAAATGATAGGAGTAATTAGAGCGTCGGTGGCTCATTGGTGTGGACTGTTGCCTTCCTTGTGATCGGGAGGGCGCAGGTTCAAATTCCGCCACGTACGTCTCTCGAATTTTTGAAATTATATGTACGTTTAGCCGACGCTCTGGTGAAAGTAAACATTGTGAGGAAACCTGCGCACACCTATGAAGAAAATTCAAAGGTTTTGCGTGAAGTTGGCTAATCAGCACTGGGCCCGTGTGGACGACTAAGGCCTATACACCCTATATGGATAGGCGTGCTCCTCGGAAGGGTGTATAGGCTGTGATTTGATGATGAGGAGTAATTTGTATTACGACACTTTATTACTTAGATTTGATAATTGTGGTCTGAATTAAGTCTGTTTTTTTGCTGCACTAACTCTACTCAATACTATTTAGGTATTTCAATGTTTATAGATGGGTAAAATAGAAGTTTCTGAGTAGACAGAAATTACTAAATTAACAAAGTTTTTGAAATAAATAATATTTTAGGTTCTTGATAAACGTTTTATTAGGTCTTGACGTTCTGGTGTAAATTTTGATAAGGAAGTGCAGTTATATATTTTTCTCAAAATTTGGCCTGCATATCTATGTATAGTATAATTTAACTGTCAGATCGGACTTTATTCAGCGACACCACTTAATAATAGTCTTATTATTTATTATGAAGTCCATAAAAGAGGTAGTTTAATTTAAAATTGAATAAATTAATTCTCTCTCTCTCTCTTCAACCTATCGCAGTCCACTGCTGGACATAGGTCTACCCCATTTTGCGCCAGATATCCCGGTCCTCCGCTTATAGTGGGGCTGCCGGGATCTGGGGGCCGATTCTGGTTGGCGCTCATGGGGGGTAGATGCCCGTAGTCACCACGCTGGGCAGGCGGGTTGGTGACCGCAGAGTAGACCAGTACGCAAGATGGCGCTGCTCACCCACCATCCGGTATAAGATCCCTTAGTCGGCTCCTACGACACCCTCGGGAGGAGTAGGGGTGGGGACACATGTATTCTATGTAATAAATTAATTATAGACTAACAAATGATAAAATGGCGTACCTATGTTGTAACAGCTGTTAATCTCAAACATAAATGTAAAATACACGACTGTGTTTATAATTGATGTTATTTAGTGTACTCATTATCATCTCGGCGTTATATCTGGTTACTTACGGAGCTTGCGCCCTGAAGCCCAGGGCCCGCTACTATCCCTTTCACTTTGCACGATCGTAAGCATCCATAACTGTGACACCATTAGCACGCATGTCATCCTGTACGACGTCAAGCCAACACTTCTTGGGTCTACCCCTTCTACCGGGACCGGGCTGAGGCGGCATGGCCAGACATTTGTATTAAATAAAGAACGCTATTAACATTATATTTCGCGTCTTCCAGGTAATATTCAACAGATCCGGCGGTTGGATTGGCTGGGATACATCAGACTGCGGTCCTAAAGCCCGTGTGACTGGCCCATATACCGCGCAATATTCGCTATATGACATGTGTAAGCTGTCCAAATCTGACTCGGAAGTGGCCGTGTCTATACGAGCGGCTCAATGGGCCCTTTGTGCGGTCTCCACCATTGCTGGCATAGTACTGGTTTATCTTCTAGCGCCGTGTCTCAAAACAATAATAATAAAAAGAAGGCAAAGTTCACTGATGTCTACGTCTGGAGAGGCGTTAGTCGATCAGGAGCTTAGTTAGTATGTATAAAGAGGTGATGCCATAGCGACATATAAGGTAGGCACAAAAGTACTTAAAATATTTGATGAGTTTACAAAATTCATGAGTTATTGGTATTTACCTCAAAAGTAAGTCACAGTAAAAATGCGGGAGTCACAATATTAATACAACAGTTACTATTTTACTCATTAGTGACTGAAATAAATATAAACAATTGAGTGTTGACATGTGTTCTATCAAAGTGACACATTATGAAGTCTTGTTTTATATTATCGTTTGACATTATTTAAACAATCTATTTTATGATATGAAAACATAAATAATTTGATCATATAATTTCTAAATTATACTGATTGAATTATATATAATTTCTTTTCGAAATTATACTGATCGAAATATTTCATTTTTTAAGTCAATATTCCGATGTTGATTGAAGAGTTTATTATTGCAATGAACAAAATTATAAACCAACCGATTTGGATGAACATGGTATGATATATGCAACATTATAGAAATATGTTATACCTCAGATTATGAGTAAAAATATTTATGTACAGTTTGTGATCTTGTACGTGAGAGTCGCTACTCGTCATAAGGTATATTATATTCAATCTTGCCCCCGGGAGGATGACCCCTAGAGTCAAATGGGAATTTTAAGGATCGGCTTTAACTAGTGGTCACTGGGAATTCATTGCCATAACTTCATATTGGCTGTACTTTGATTACTCCCTCATATAGAATATGTCATGTGAGGGCAATTACTTCTATGTCTTTACGAGGGCGTCTGGGAATTTGAACTCTTGTCATAAGGTAAATTCTCACTTGCCCCAGGGAAGTTTTGTCACAGGAGTTAAAAGGGGAAGTAAAAGACCAGCTACCACCGATGGTAACTAGGAAGTCATTACTCCAGCTTCATATTTGCTGTACTTCGATTACTTCCTCATAGAGAATATGTAACAATGTGCGGGCAATTACTTCTACGTCTCTATCGGGGGTGACGGAGAATGTGCACTCCCAATTGCCTTTGGTATTAATTGTTGTAGACTGGAAATATATATCGCTTACATATACCATAAAAACCTAGCCTTATCTAACTTAATGAGCTGGTTTTAATATAAGTCAAAAATCTATTTACAGAATTCATGGACCCATGAATTTATTTATACAATTTGAACATGAAAACTGTCATGAAAAAGTATAATACAAACTATTAAAAGTATTTCATAATCTTATTCATACATGATATTATCTTCTTGAGGAATACTCTTTAAGCTGTAGGAATTTATTTAGTAGTATGACGTCGACTTGGCGAAAGAAAATCATTTATAAAAACACCTAAAGTAATGAACTCACACAGCATTGTTTGGCATTTTAGTTCTTCATCGGTGTTTCAGTGAACATTATCTTGATTAAACCGGTTTATATTTCACTTCAATTTATTAAATATCCAGTTAATCAATATAAGAGCAATTAATAAATTGGCATAAATTCTTATTTATAAATCGGCTAATATTACCGGGTTTAAGAGACTTAACATCTGTTGTCTCGGGTGTCGGGCGCAGTGCGGCGTTGGTGGAGAATAATAACGATCTATCAGTTGTTTGTCTCCATCAATTCCACTCTGACATGGTCAGGCGTATCACTTAGCATCAGGTGAGCGTCCTGACCGTTCTGTACACTATGTTACATAAAAAAAGATAAATATTTTTCCTAATCTACTATCAAAAGTGTGCTTCATTCTTTCGCATGAGAGCCGATTAAAAATATTAAAATGCTCTTTATTTACAAATAGTATTTTAGTAATAATATTGATTATTAATATATAATTTTAAGGTTAACACCATAGGTTAAGAGAACATGTGATTGTATTTACAGACATATGTAATATTTAAGCACAAAATAAGCACCGTGACAAATGTAACTATGTATATATAAAGCTATGGTTGTGGGTTTGAGAAACTAGTTCAGGTTAAAAGTGTGTCGTTATTGTATAATTAGACTTATACCTAAGCTAATTAAAAACCGAAAAGGTAGATGTGTTTTTGGTTCTGTTTGTTTAGTTACGCATTGCTTGAATTGCGACCCGAAGTAAGTCACGGTATAATAGCAGTAGCAACACCAATCTAATCCTTATTTCCAAATCTATTAAATACCTAAAATGTTAATATTTAACGTTCCTTGAAATATTGAATCTTCCACTTTGTTCCATTTTTAATATTTACTCTTTTGTAGTAGTTATTTAATGCTTATATTAGTTAGTGCAGGACACTAACTAATATAAGCATTAAATAACAAGGGTCTGCTAACAAGGGTCTTTGTCTAAGTATTTATTATTAGAAAGATGTAGTAAGTAGTTTACAAAGGTAACATTTCTTTAGCAACTAGAAAAAAAAATGATTTAGCTTTGATCTTGGTATTTAGGTTGTGTACTGACCTTAAAAAGTTTGGTATTTAAGATGAATCTTGTGTTTTGGCTGTGATTGTTAGAAAATATTAAAACGTGAAGTCATTTTTGAAATAATGTAACTTATAATACATAACTAAAATGTATTGAGACGGTAACAATGTACTAAATTTTAATATGTTAATATCATAGTTCAGGTTGGTAACAAAATTGACTAGCGTATGTTTTTTTATTGCAGTTAACAGAAAAGTTGTCAATAAGTAGAGCGTATTTAATAAGTGTGATGGGTTTTATTTTCCTTTTAGATGTAGGAAACTCAAAATGTTATTTAGGTAACGTTCATAAAATTAAGTAATATCTCGTTAATAAAATAAATCTGTTAGTTTATCTTTCTCATTGAGGCCGTGAGCATTTTCTGGTCATTTATCAACAAAATAGGTTGATTTCTTTGTCTTAACTTGTATTTATAGTAGTTAATTCCTTAGTACATAAGTTTATAATTTTAAGGTTGATCAACTTTCAAGACGATTAGCTATCATATTTTATTAAATGTTTTGGTCAGATGTGTAATTATAACAATATGGTTCTGAATTGATGAAATATACATGAGTACACGTGGAATGTTTGCAAGTAATATGCGAAGGCGTGTATCCTAGGCGGGTACCCTTTGACCGCCATTGACGCTATGAAGCGTCACGAACATTGATTTTCCGTTTGTGTTTGGTTTCATGGCGCGTAGCGGTCAAACAGTTGAATAGGGCATTTAAAAACAATATCCTATTTCGAATAAGATAGGCTTGAAAGTTACAAAATGTCTCGTTCATTAATAGTTACTACTCTTGATTAAGTACTTAATGAATTTTAACTCATATTTTTAAGTTTTTAATTTTTTGTGTTACTTAATTTAGTTAGATTTCATTTGCTTACTAAGTAAAAGAGAAAGTATTTTTCGCATAATTCATTTTGAATACAGTTTTAAATACCTTAATTAATTATGAGATTAACCGTAAAGTATTGTGAAGTATTGACCAATGGCAAAAGGGTCTTACGATGATTATGACAAAATTATATTTCCTTAATAAAAAAAGGTTTGACGAAGTGGTTTTTTACTTTATGAAAAAATACCTATAAGGCCCCTTTCATGCATGTATTGCGTTACTGTTGTTAAAAAATCCTTGGGGATAATTAACGTCAGACTCGTTTTTCGAAAATCCAACAAATATAGTAGAATTCTATTTAAAAAAATTATAAGTCAGCCTCATAAGATCATTCTTAGATGAAGGTATTGAACGTAGAATGGTAGGTATACTGAAAGACACTTCGACGATAGTTAACTACTTTGGTCTATTGACTATCAAACTGAAGTGAAGTTATCTGTCGAGGAAACGTCTTTTGGTATAGGTAACATTTACGCCCGTAAGTTTTATAGAAGTTTAGAAGGTGGGCTTGTAGCAACACGAATGGTAAATAAGTTGTATTTTCTGAAAGACGCAACAGATTGAGAAGCCTAAAATGAAAACAGAATTTGAATTCCGGATAAAATCCTTTATCCGGAAAATCGTAATCTAACCTATACAGTTAATTAAATCGACAGTTTCATATAAAGGTATATTCAATTACAAAGGGCGTTATCAACCTATTCGAATATTTTTTTATGCCATTGATACACAAACAAGCAAGCGGTTCAACTGAGGGTAGGTAAGTGCTACCCATAGACTAATAAAAGTGGTCAAACTTTACAAAGTAGGAGGAAAAATTGTATAGGAAACAGGAAGGTAGTGTAGGATTCCAGAAACCTCACTTTGGGAAACACATCATCATCAGCCTATAAAGGCCCACAGCCTGTCCATGCAGAGCATAGCATAGCTATGTAGAAATTGGGCCGTAACCTAAATACGTGGGCCCAATACGGATTGGTGAGTGTTAAGGACCGACCGCTTAACGTGCCCTCCAAAGCACGGAATCATGTTTCTTTTAGGACAATCAGGTTAGCCTGCAATGTTCTAACCAAACTAGGAAAAAGCGCATAAAGTGATGTTTCCCTGCGGGATTCGAATTCATGACCATCGGGTCACGTAGCTGAACGCTACAAAGAGTACTATAACATATTGTAAAGCCCACTAGGCCACGGAGGCAGCGGGGAACCACAAAATCTCGGCGAAAGTAACTACTCAGTATAAATCTACAAAATCCATGCTGGCTAGATATAAGCATGCATATATTTCTTTAAATAGGTACGAGGTAGTTGCCTATTTTGTGTTGGTACTAGTAAATTACGTTATAGCAGAAACCCCTTAAAGAAAGAGCTTTACCCTTAGCAAATATTGATATTTCACAATATAAGATAACATGCAACTCGAAACTAAATTTAGCTACAAACTAGACAACTATGGTACATACATTCCCAGTTCTTCAACTGCGTCGTAACTGACTGACTGGACTGATATGCCGATCTTTTTGGTTCGAGCTGAAATGTGGCCTTAAAAAATGCCCAATAAAACTGAAAAGAAATAGCCTTTTTTAAACCCTAGACATAATAAACATGAATTTGGTCAAAGATGAACACACCATATACAGCCTAATTTAGTAGGTTTTATTCTAAAAATCTTTGCCGATTACGGGAAAAGACGTTGGCAGAACGTAGGGTTTCCAATCTAGATAGGTACTTATATGCTATCTTTTAATTTCCTACTTGGAAGGAGCTTTGATTTCCTTTGACCTAATAACTCGACTGAGTTGGAAATTACGACTTGCACGATTTCCGAATATGACTAATCGTGAAATTAATTTCTCTTGGTAGCTGCGATTTTATACTTAGTACTTACTCATACCTATAACCCAAGTTTAAGTTAATTTAACTCATTTTTGTTGCTTAAGTTCAGCGGTCTTGTAAGTATAATATTATAAGTAATTATTATTATGCCCTGTTGGACTAGGAAGGTACCTATTGATTTAGTGTAATGGGAAGTTCAGCTAGTTACTTGGTAGGACGTCAAAGGTTCGAATTTGATCACCCATTAACATTACTATTAATTTTCTAAATTTAACTAGTAAATTTAACTATTAAAATTAACTAGTAATTTTCTAAATTTTTCTTTATTGATTGATAGATTTGATAAGTGCATACGGTACAGGCCTCCCCACACAGCAAGGTTGTGCTGGTTTATATAAACTATATATTATATAGAAATAGCCTTATGGTATCTTTTGTTAATTATTTACTCAATGACAGCTCCAATATTATAGCACATTACTTAGTTTGTTAGATGCCCAAACTTTTAAAAACAAATTTTGTGGTGGCAAATAATTAAAATGTATATGTTAATTATTTGATTATATTAGATTGTTTATTATTCAATATTTCAATTATTATATTATAATTTTTACCAACTTTCTTGCTTCGATCAATAGCTAAACACTTGTACTGATCAAGGTACCTACGAGTAAGTCCCTAACAACTTGCTACTGCGTTACAATTTAAATAAATCCTTTCCCGGGTAGACCTTGCTGTCCAAACGGAAACTGCAATTTCGCTTGAGCGCACAAATGGAAATAAGTTCAGTCATTTTAACTTGTGTGGGTCAAATGGTACGCAACCTGAGCTGTTGGCTGAAATTCAACGCTCTGATTTACGACATTTGGTTTTATCTTTTATCCTATCCATAGCCAGCGCATACATGCCAATGTGGCTTTTATGTTTAACGAAATTTAGTTTAAATTCCAATATTTATTTAGGTCGTACAACTAATGATTATGCTAGAATAGTTATGCAGACACAATGGTCTGGATACTGTTGACAAGTTACTACGCGATTTTTAGAGCAAATGATTGGGTTCTTGAGCATAAGACGCATAAACTAACCAATATATTTGTCTTATAGATATGTAGACCGCATTTATACTCCTATACCTATATATATTATTTGAGTTTGAGTTTGTACCCTTTTAATGACGCGTTAAGGTCAACGTTTTAATAAATTATTTTGTCATAAATGTATCAATGAGTCAACGCATATGCCAGCGGCTCAGACATTTTTTTGGTTTAAACTTCTTCATAGTAAAGTAGTAATTTAAATACTTATTTAACTTCATATTCAATCATTGATATTAATCATTACAGATAGCGTTACGTTACCGTAACAAAAAGGGGTGTTCGATTTTTTAGTGAACCGAAAGTCTCTAGTGTAGGTAATAAAAACCTGAGTCTCGTTTTGGGCTGTCATGGCGTGTTGGCTTGAACTTGAAGCAACATTATCATTATCAGTCTATAACCTCTCACTGCAGTGAACAGAGGGCTTATCGCCATCTCTTAAAACAATATTACAATAATATTTATTCACCTTTTCTAGTACGAAATTGCTGACGTATTATTATAGTAATTCTATTTTAATAGATGACGGTTATCCCTATAGGCCTTCCCTCACAGAATAACCTCGGGACGTTTTGTCCGTTACCCACAACGCTGGTACGCGAATTGGTGAATGTGCCCTTTGAAGCACGGAATCATCTTTATTTTCAGACAAGCCTTCAAACTAAACTGGGTAAAATTGTACAAAGAGACTTTCACTATGCAACCTCCCCATGGGATTCGTTCCTAAGACTCCTAATCACGCAGCGAGCGATCTAAAGCCTACGCTTATTTCAGTTGCTCGGAGGTAGCCTCGGAGACAGCTGATTAAAGTTGAAGCAACATTTCTAGCCATTTAGTGACCTATATGAGCGTCAGTGGCTCATTGGTGTGGACTGTTGACTTCCGATTTCGAAGGCGCAGGTACAAATCCCGCTACGTATCATGTGTTTTCCAAATTATGTATGTTTATACGACGTTCTTACGGCGAAGGAAAACATCGTGAGAAAACCTGCGCACGCCTGCGAAGAGATTCAAAGGGTGTGCGTGAAGTCTGCTAATCCGCACTGGGCCGCGCGAAAGTCAACGGCCTCTCTATACGGGTAGGATTGTGGCCCTCAGGAATGTATAATGAGCTGATGTGGTGAATGAATTTGGGTTATAAGTACCCACACAATTATGTTCCTTGTCCTATTATGGCGGTTAAAGGGTTAATCAATATAAATATTGCATTAGCATGCACAGAATTCTTACTATAATGTGTTACGTTAAACCACAGATAATATATTATAACTATTTGTTAAGTGTTCTATAAAAATAAACCTGTAAAACATGTAGTTAAAGTTTTCCGGAATATATTGAAATCTACTTCTCAAGGTTTTGCGTTACCGTTCAAAATAGGTAGTAGGTAGGTACGTACTTAGCATTATACGTTACGTACGTGACATTGAAATTTTGATTAAGGGCCTACGTGTTTTTTAAGGAAATGTCGATTTTATTAATATAGTAGGAACAAAACATTAAAAAACATGTTAATATTTCGTGAGTAGACAGGCACGCAAACAGTATTTGTTAAAATAAAATAAAATTTATATATTTTTCTACTAGATAACAAAATCTTATAGACAGTTTTATACCCATAGCATTTCATAGCTGTTAGTTTATCCGGTCCGTAATGTAGAGAATAAGTCGCAATATTACCTTCACTTCTTCTTCTCCTTATCGAGTCGATGGATGGATGGATTCATAAGTTAAATGGTAACGCGAGCAATGTTGGGCCACTTTAATCGCTTTTTCATTTGCCATCCAGAGGTCCCGGAAACCGATCGAAGGTGGACAGTGCGGACAAGAAATTAGGTGTTCTATTATCAGCCTGGCCTTAGACGCCTCAGTGGGATTTTATTGCGGCTGTTCAAGATAGCAATTGCGAGTCCAGAGACGCGGCGGATGAAAAACTCTCCCGTACAAAGGATGTCTAGGGTCCCACATCTGTTTACGTTTTGTTGACGATCGCACAAGTCAAGCAACTTTCGCAATGGTCAATCAAAGGATGGGTAACCGAAAATGTATCTCGAGTTTTTCTGTGCTTCGGAAGGCACGTGAAGCCGTTAAACCCGGTTACTACTTAGGCTGGTAATTAACAGCCACCAATCAGCATTGGGCCCGCGTGTTGGGTTACGGCAACATCCATAGGCGGGGTAAGGTATGGACAATGTGGCCTATAGCCTCGCGGTCAAAGGTACAAACAATGTACAGTTTCTGATGATTTTGGGTGAAGCCGTGACGGCTTTTGTGTTTATGTAATTTTTTGATTGTTAAAAGGTTGTTTTTCGCCTAATACCTTAGTGTGGTTACCTATGGGCTCAAAACCACCCTCATGTTTATTTATTTATTTATTTATTTATTTATGTATGGCATACACAAAAGTAACAATCAAGACAAAAATATAACAGTAACAATTGTAGACTTAAACTAGATTATTACTAAAAAAACGTGTAAACACAGCATGATCAATAATTCACAGGTTTACAGTGATTTTGGTGCCGCCAAAACAATTACTGATATTTAGTATATTGTGAACCCAGATTAAAACGGCATACTTATTTTTTTAATGCTACGTGTAGTTTTCGAGATACTTAATATGTGTAAATTAAACGAAATAAGCAGTATTTAAAGATTTATTTGCGTATCTTTACAGATATGAAGCTTCTTTTTCTGCTTTTCTTACTATATACATTGTCATGACACTCTCGTGTGATACTCCAAAATAATTTTTAAATCTACGCTTATAACCATTGGTGTTCCCGGTACTTGAGTTTTTCAGAACAAGACGTACAGTGTCATATTCTCCATCAGCTTTGTGGAGTGAGCGATGGGACAGTTGCATATTTATTGCCAATATCTAACAAAACATTTTAAACTTCTCTTTGAACTGTTAATAAACAATCTCCATTCAACGGCTAGGTACTCGGAAGACCCATTGTTTTCAAAGTCCACCAATGTCATTACAAAAAACAATATCGTTTTCAGCGTTAAAGAATGGAAGATGATTTCTTTCACGATTACGGTAAAATGTCACATTTATGCCTGGGACGATTAGATTCCTCTCTTTAAGTCTGGATGCTAGTAGCTCAGACCTTTCTTTAGAAAGGTCAAGGTCTCTTATTAAGTCACTTAAATCGTTTTGAGTGAAAAGTACGGGCTCCGCTAATGACTCAAAATCACTGTCTTGTTCATTTAAGGTGACTTCCGGCATGTCTGTATCGAACTAATCTGCCTGTTCTACTAGCTTAGTGTCGTCTGAGTGTGGTACGGGCCTTTTAGCAGACGTCAAGTCAGGATATGTCATTTTTTTCTATTTATGCCATGCAATTTCACAACACAGAAATAACAGTCGTTCAGATGGTTTTTCGGTTCTGACCAAATCATAGGTACACTGAACTTCAAATGTGCTCGTTTGTCCACTGTCTTAGATGTTCAACACACAACTTGCACGCGATTGTTGGCACCCACGGCCGGTTTAACTCCTTGATCTTGATGTTGAAATAGTCAAAATACGCCTTTTTTACGAAGGCCGTTATGGGTTTTCTAAATTTTTCTATTACATATGTACCACAAATGTAGCAAAATGTATCCGGATTATTAATACAACTCCTCATAGACGAAGACATAATGATATAATTGAATTAATACACTAATTGACCAAATGCAAATACAATAAACGTGATAAAATTGAATATTTTTTTAACTGAGGGTAGTTTAAAAACTACACGTAGGATTGACGTTTAAAAACTTGTTTACGACTCAGTATTGAGTCAGTTATCAAATTTATATTTAGGCTTGCCAGCACCAAAATATATTTTTTCAATTGTAGGCCTGTGATATAATTAAACGTAAACATTAGACATACAAAAAGAAAAAAAAAGAATCGCATAGACATATTTCGCAAATTAAACTCAAAACAATATATGATGTTTAATTTCTACTTTAGAGGGAAGCGCAGCTGAGGCATTGTTTTACCCTGTAACGAAAGCGAACGTGTATAGGCTCATAAATATGTTCACCCTATATTTCCTTGTTTTTCTCCCTTTTTGTCCTAACAGTAAAAGCTCTCGTTGCTCGTTTACTGTAATTCGTACAAGTGCCATGGGTCATTATAAATTAAGGGTAACTTTTAACATCAGATGTACCGTCTGTTAGAGTACCTACCTACCTATGAAATATGTGAAAAGTCAAAAATGCTTAATTACGCGTATTTTCAGTCACCATCTTTAGGTTCTAATGGGCGTCGCCCTAGAACTGGGCGGCGCTATTTAGCACCTAAAATTAACAATTTTAAGTCACAATTTTAATTGGAAAGAAAAGGAACTTGTTATAACCTACAGTGACGGCAATAGACCGTGTTTTGTTGCCGCCAATAATGAATACTTTGATATTCAGCAGGTTTCTGGGCGTTCGATTAAACAATTCAGTCGTCAACCGTTTTGCGCCAATTTGCATAGAAACGAGATCAGACAAGAGTCGCGACTCGAAACCGAAATGAAATTCCGATTATACAGAGATTCGAAAGAATCGTGCCTAATGCTCTGAAGAAAAGAAATTTAATTTTCTAGCCGATGAAACTTCTACGTTAGTGCAATTCAGTGTGCTTCCATTTAACTAATTCAATACTGCGGCGGATCACAACTGTGTCAGATTGAACAAGAAAATTTGATTAAATTATTTGACTTATGTGAAAGTTAAGATATAACCTAAACGATAACGCATGGTTTCGATTTCTGTTTCAGAAATATAGTAAAGGTATACTGTACTAGATACGAATATACACATCTAAATACATAATTAACTACAACATTTTTCCGCTTAGTATATACTGAGAGTCTTAGGCCCGTATTCTGAAACGGGACTTAAGCATTGCTCTTCACTTACGTAATTAGAGTGAGAAAGGGATAGCGTTCTATACGATAAATAGCACCATCCCTTTCTAACTCAATTTAAGTAAACATAAACCCATTTGGTGTTGCGGTTGAGAGGTCGGCTGCAACACCAAGGGTTCCGGGTTCGATCCCCGGGCAGTACAAACATTTGTGTGCATGAACATGTCTGTTTGTAATGGTCTGGGTGTTTTCTTTGTATAATATGTATGTATTTACAATAAAAAATGTATATAAGTATATTTATCCGTTGTTTAGTACCCATAATACAGGCTTCACGCTTAACTTGGGACTAGATGGCGCTGTGTGAATGTCAGTGGATATTTATTTATTATTTTATTATTATAAACGTTGAGTCTCGTTCTAGAATAAGGGCCATAGTATAGGTATAAAAAGAGTAGTCGTCGTAATTTTTTTTGTCTAAGTATGTTAACTTAAAGTTGTACCGGATTACCAAATTTACAGGTGATTTGAAAAGTGTAATTTCCAGTTTAATAGAATTAAGGCTTTAGATAGATACATGCTGCATTGGAAATTGAACTAACACACTATTAAAGCCTGGGTTGCACATTGGTGTGGATTATTGCCTTCCATCTGGAGGGCGTTCAAATCCCACGACGTACCAACGACTTTTCAAATTTTCGAAATTATATGGACTTTCGTTTAACGCTTTTATGATAAAGACAAACATCGTGAGGAAACCTGCGCACGGCTATGAATAATTTCAAAGGTTGTATAGTCGGTATAATGTAAAGTCGGTCGATCCGCACTGAGCCCGTGTGGACTACTAGGCCCTATACACCCTTTACAAGTAGGCTCGTGCCCCTCGGCTGGTGACTTATAAATGGGCTGATGCTGGTATATACTAACTGGTTGCATTGGAAATCGAACTAACGCACTATAAACGCCATACAATGAAAGTTGATGGAATTACATTTCAAGTATATAACATTAGTCACCGTTTACAATTTATAAATTGTACGACTTTAAAGGTTTGTGTCAATAGTATTAGAACATACGACCCGTTAAACATTGATTTTGTATTTCGGAAAATTGGCAGTAAGTAGCGCGGAAGAATGCTTTGCTCAGTGATATCAACTGTGCTCACTTAACTCAGCCAAGTGATTCCAAACTTGTAATCATAGCTAATTTTTTGCCAGCTAAAACATGGAGGTTTGCAGTGATTTCTGAAAACCTCATTATTAGTATACATATATATTAGTATACAATATTTACTGGTATTTCAAAAAGGACTTTATGGACTATTGCTCCAGATCTGGAGGATGCAGGTTCAAATGTCGCCACGCAGCAACGTAACATCGCCGTTAAGGTATTTTTGAAATTACATGTACGTTTATCCGACATTCTTACGGTGAAGGAAATCATCGTGAGGAAATCTGCGCACGCTTGCGAAGAGATCCAAAGGTTTTTCGTGAAATCAGCCTATCCGCACTGGGTCTGCGTGGACGACTAACGCCTATGCAGCCATTACGGGTCGGCTCGTGCTTCTTGGTTGGGACGTTTAATAACATGATAATAAAGCAACAAATGCATGGGATGGACTCCTTTACAATTGTTGCGTTCGTTGACTGATCGCTCTAGCTGATACGCTACACTATCGAGCCACACACACATTAATTCTAGAACCCTCTACACAAATAAGCCACCGACGCTCAACTTGGCTCAATGGGTTAATTGTATGGGTCGTCGGAAAATATTATATGAAGACCCTCTTTGGAACGTAAGTCAATTAATTAGTCCCGGCTACTATCTTTGAATATTCCTGTTAACAACACCCACCAATTCGCATTGCAAGTACTGTAGGGGCTACGAAATTTCCACGACCTTGTTTTATGTAAAGGGCTGTACTTTGTAGCGGGACATTAGTGGCTTATTGAACGATTTTAGCAGTGTGTGCTTTAATTATGTAAAACATTTATTATGTAAGCTTAGCTTATATCATTAACCATCAATGAATAAGCAATTAATCATATAATGATAGATTTAATGATGTCAAAAATGATTAATAATTACTAGGTTAGTTGACTTGACATTCATATGTAAAAGATCACGGATAAAATATTTTTATTGTATAAAATAAAATATTTATATTATTATTGATTTTTTTTCAACAACCCTGTTCTCATGATAAAATAATAGTTTTGATAAATAATTTATTCTAAACATATTATTATGTATTTACGTTGCATATAATTGCAGAATAATAACTTAATACCTAACCTGACGGGAATACTTTGTATGGCAAGTAGTACCTACATGCTTGATAC